>VTPC01090433.1:27202-55544 GCA_011009095.1 Ignelater luminosus | reverse complement strand
GCTGTGAAATACTTAAGAAGTCAAAGTCATAAACGCACTATATCTTTTGGAATACTATAATTTCTGTTTAGAGTTCTTCTTCTCGGTTACATGTTAACATCTAGGGCCTAGACTAAGTGATTTCTCTCAAAAAAGTATTTAGCCTGATTTTTAATAAAGTTCATTGTTGATCATCCACTTTACACCTTCAAATTGGAAATATAAAAAGTGACCCGTCTAAAGGCAGGAGGCTTCAACGTAAATATTCCTATAGTATACATAGATTAACTCGACAATGATATCGATTGAATAAAAAAAAAACACGTAAAGTAGAGAATGCTTTTGACTGTATAACATAGAGTATTAAACATAGGTTAAAAAATAAAACACAAGAACAATTTGTCTAGACTCGACAATGTGCATCACGATCTAGCATCCACATAATCCTATTTATGAAAGAAGAGTCGATCATATATCTAGTTGAAATTTCAATAATACTTTTAAAAGAATTGGAATTAAAATTTGGTTTTGAAAAACTTATTAGTCAGAGAGTTGAAAAAGCTTTGCAACAGAAAATTAAATAGTGGCGAAAAGGTAAAGATTAGACATCTATTGTACCATATTTCTGTAGTCAGAATTGAACATTTAAAAAAAACAGAAAAGGTTAGTGTGTCGCATTTTAAATAAATATTCTGTATACTTGAAGATAATTGTGTAAAGTCTTGAATCGTCTTCCTTGGCAATATTTCTTGATATTTCTACAACGACGCTGTCCTCTGTCTCAATACCGTGAAACACCCTATATATCATCAATAACACCAATGAATAAACGATACTGAGATCAGCAATAATAGAAGAGAGTAATTTCTAGCCAAGGAAGTAAATTTCTTCTTATTTGGACCTTCGCTTTAGAAGAGCGGGAATTCAACTGTTACAATCATATGCCCCCCTTTAATATTCAGATATACCAAGACAGCATTTTTGAATCTGAGGATTGCAACCCTCGAAGAAGTTTTAATTGTTATGTAATGTGTATACATGCACGTCAGTTTTTTGCTTATATTACATTAGATGAGAAGATGACCTAAAAAATAATATTGGAGTGTTGCATAAGTGCCTTTGTAGAAGTTCCTTAATAAAGAAAAAAAAAAATTGAAAAATTACAGAAAATAAAAATCTCTTTCTTCTGTTTTTCTTTCTGCTGGCAACTGTATCGATGTCGTCTGTATATTCTATTGATTCTGTTGAAATAATGCTTTTCAATCAGTTGCTGTCAAAATTAGAATAAGTTCAATACTCTTATTATTTATCCTCCATTGATAAGTCCAAACAAGGACGAAACAATTGTCTGGAGATATGTTAGTCAATGCTTGCACGAATTTTTATTTGTGGGAGACAATATATAAATCTTATAAATCTTTGTCCTTTATGATTAGAATAAGTTGTTAAAATATATACCTTTTGCTTAGAGACAGGTCAGTAATGATTTTGGACATCAGAAATACCAGATTCTAATAAAATCTATTTTCTCTGAATTTAAGTTCGTTGGTTTACTCCAAAAGTTAGAACAACAAACCACACAGTTTCTTTGGGTTGTACATTAGAAATTGAGATAATGAGGTCAAAGAGAGACAGTGAAGTCCAGGAATTCTATTTGCAACATTGCAATAATCTTTGCAGGATATAGTAGACATGAACAAAACTGTTCTTTTTGTTAAGATAATTCACTGGCTTTAACTCATCCAACTGAGTCGATTCATCGAAGTGGCATTCATAATGGCACAAATATCTGAGAATCGATTGTATGGATATATTATGTGAATCAAGGAGATATTTAAATCTTAACAGTGAATATCTGTATTCAAGAAATATAGACAATCCTTAGACGTTATGCTCAATTTCAATACCCAGGGCTTTCATTTGAAAACTTCCCACCTTGAATAACTATTTAATTAATAAAATCATCAAAATGATATATCACACATGGGGTAGTGCCATTTAAGACTTCGGGTGGAGGTGGTTGAGGAGAGGGGAAAAGTTTCCCAACTGATTAGAATAGTGTCCTCCTCCAAAACAAGATCGACGTGTTTCAGCGATTTTTGATAATTTTACTAATTAAAGAGTTATGCAAGGTGGAAAGTTTTCAAATGGAAGCCCTGTATATTCTTCGAACCTAAAGAAAAATTCAACAGTTTGTGACTAATTTAAAAAAATACTAAACACAATCACATTAAACTCAGAATATCTGTTTGTACTTCTGAATCTTCTCTTAATCACTGCTTTCTCTTTTTACTACGTATCAAGATTTTTATTTCCTTTTGGTTGATATTCACCTACTCTTTTAGAGATTGTCAAAAGTTGTCAGCAGCTGTTTGACATTATGTACATCAGGATTCAGATAACATTTATTTTATTCTATCTAGCATGATATGTTCTTGACTTGTCTTGTACAAAAGATAGTGCTCATTATTAATGTAGCAGACATGATTTGTAAGATACTTTCCATGTACCACTGTGCATTTACGGTCCCATCATGTATCATCACCAATTCCATACGTCCTTTGTAACATACTTTACTCCAAAACATTAAAAACCTTCTGCCGAAAAAAGAAGAAACTTGATATTCTTTCCATATTTGTTCGCGTCAATCTGAAAATCATATCAACTTTCATTTTATCTGGATATCTCTTTTGTGACTGGACGCAGGTCTTTTACTAATTAACTCTAATTTTTTATCTTCTTCTTACAGTTTGAACGGAAATTTGTACACATAGGGCACCCCTTAGATTCAGTCTTTTTATTAGTAGTCCGTAAACGACCTTATTCTTGTCATTTTATTCAAGAACATACTCACTATATGTCTTCAAACTGTTGTTTAAACCCTAGCAACATAAAACTAGTTCTCTACTAGGAATCCGTACTGAGAATCCATACCATTCGTACTACTTCATGTTTTGTCAAAATTCTAGTCGTTCTTGTGGTAGATCACAAAGGTAAAGCAAAAAACAAATCAATTCAAAAATTCATTATAACCAAATTAGGCAATAGAAGTGGTTTTTGACAGGTGCAATATTTTGCTTACAGTTTGATAAATCATCTTTTGTATTGCTTTGTAGATACTGGTATAAACCTAAGAAATCTCTAAAATATAAAGAATTTAGAGGTTGTCTAACAATGACTAATTCTAGTATTGTTCTTTTATTGAAGCTTTTAAATAGATATTAATATAAACTAATTGATCAAAGCAACACAGAGTCTTCTATCTTCGTACTATTTTCTTTAAAAGTCCAAGAAAGTTCTGACAAAGAAGCTGGATCTTATTGACGGTTGCGCTGAAGAATATTATGTCGTAAAGATAAGAGCAAAGAGGTTACCCATTTATTATTGAATAATCTTTGAGAGAATAGACATAAGTTGTATCATGTGATAAACAAGAATCTTTATCATTTAATCCAGCACTTCTAATAATATTTTTCAGTAAAGTTAAATGACGTTTCTTCTCAAATTGTTAGTTAAGTAAACATTCAAACTCCTCTCTGCACCAACCTTTTTACAAGGATTTTTACTTATGTTAGTGATCATGATGTGATGATCTTGATTATCATGATTCTTCAAAATCTAGGATTCTTTTAGATAAAGCCAATGAAACGCCTAATGCGCAGTATTTTACCAAGTATACCAAGTAAAAAAAGTAATTGATCAAAATTTAAAAAATGCAAAGAATTAATTCAATCATTAATAAAACATTTACAAGCGAAACTCACATAAACAAGGTTATAGTAGTTATGTAATTGCTTTGTTTGATTCATTTATAGTGATTATGGATAATATTGCTCTTGATTCTAGTTTTCTCGTAAATGCCTATCTTAACAACAATTAAGTATCTTTAGGTATTGGAATTTGCCATGTTAAACTTGTGGTATATGAACTAACCAGGTAACGTTGATTTAACCATAAGTAACGTCGGTTCTCCAACTTGTAATGTTCCAGAATGTCCACTGTCTTGTTCAGGAACAATTTCCATCCATGCTCTTGCTGCTGATAAGGCTTCAGTTAATTCATGACCTAAATCTGAAGATGAACTTTCAGCACTTTCTTTAGACCATCCTTCTTCCTTCATGCGTGCCGTTCTAAAAATAATAAACATAACAATACAAACAAAAATAAGATATATAGCCAAAAAATAATAATTAATGTTAAGTAAAATTATATAAAATTTTAATTAGAAATATAATATTTCTTTCATACCTGGAATCGCTTGATTTCTTTCCTGTTAAAATGTTCTTGAATGCATCAGCCATCGGTTGACTTCTAACAACCATAGCATTGTTTTGCAATCGGCATCTTATATTATATTCTTGGTCAGTAACTTGTCTTAAATGACGATCTTGTTGAATAACTAACGTCACGGTATAAAAGATATCTTCTGAACCGGAATTTGTTTCTGATATTAATCGTACGCCACAGCCAGATGTTGGTAGATGCAATGTTAATGTATTCGTTAATGTTCCTGTAATTAGAGAACTCTTATAAATAATTGAATTTTTACTATTAGAATTTAATTACTTCTTTTAACAAGTGAAAATAAAAAACAATTTTAATAGTTTACCTAGACAATAACAAATAAAAAGTGAAATAAAACTACTGTTCTCTTCTTTAATATTTGTTCTATATAGGCGTGGCGTAATGGAGTTGAGAAAGGGTAAACTGCATTGTTGTTCTCTACTTCTTCTTTAAATATATAATTAGAACGTTTATTACACTAAAATACTCTTTCTTATAAAACAAATGCAACTATTTGCTTTAAGAATGTACATAAACATAAAAAACTAAAACTAAAAAATACCCAGCATTAATAGAAAAATTATCAACAGCAAAAGAAAAATGTCTAAGAGTAACTAATCTACTCCAAATCTCGTTTTTACATTTTGCAGTGTCAAAACTAATTGAAATTAAAAGATGGATTATTGTTGTTAAATTGGTATTAAATGAGACTGTGATAAATGAGTCCAAGGTCCTGATAACTCTATCCTCTATCTGCCGAAATCAACAGGTTCGTTCTAAATTCTAAAAATAAGAATTCTAGACATTAAGCTTTTGTATTTGTTATTAAAATAATAATGAACCTTTAAAATCAGTATTTGTAAGAATTTGTATTAAGAGCATAGGGAACAGTCTTCAGAATGTGATACGATGCGTGTACATAACAGGCCAATTCAGTGTTGTTATTCAAAATTGGGATTGTAGCTTCACTATTCATTCCTAACAAGAGCAAAGACCTCCCCGATCTTTTTCCATTGTGTCTTCTGTTGTGCTATCTTTCTCCAATCTTGACTTCCAAATCTTTTTATTTCATCTTCAATATCTTTTTCCCGAGTGCATTATTTTTCGTCTTCCATCCCTGGGTAGCCAATGTATTGTCCTAAAGGCACATCAGTGTTTGTACAGTTCCATTTTAGCTTTTTACATTTTTCTTTCACATCTTGCACTCCTGTTTTCTAACTTCTCATTTCATCTGATAGTTTTAAACCAAGTATTGTTCTTTTCATTTTTGCTTGTGTTTTAAAAAACCAAAACTTTTTCGATGTCTTCCTTATTTCTACTCTCTAACTCTTATCCCATTCTGTTTTTAAAGTAATGATTTATCCTAAAACGTTAGTATACTGTCTCTTTCACACATTTTATATTTTTTGTTATCAATTGGATTTTCTTCATGCTTTTTGTTGCTTGCTGTATTTGAGTTCTTAAAGTTTATTTCCAAACCTATTTTTTTACTTTTTTCGTTTAAGCATTTTATTATTTTTTTCTAAAGTACTTTCAGCGAAATGTGTGACGTCATCTGCACGTTGTAGCTTTATCAGTCTTTTTGCTCTTATCTGTATTCCTCGGTTCTTCTTTGACCCATTCGTATGGGGATTTTTGCCGCTCTGGAGCTCACAAATCTATTGGTCAGGGTGGATTACTCTCCATTATTCTTTCTTGCCTATAAATTCTTGTCGTTTTGACGGTTTGGACTATCTTTTTCCATATTTTTCTGTTACGTGCCTTTTCTTTCCAGTTATTTATTTTCATTGTTCTTATGCATATCTTCTAACACCTGATCTATCCATCTTTTTTTTGGTTTTCTTCTTGCTGTATCTTCTGTAGGTCTCCATTCTGTAATTCGCTTGCCCCACTATGCGATTTTTTGCACTTTAATAGATCTTATTATGTCTTCCTCGTCAATTTCTATTATTAATTCATGATTTATTCTTGCTCTATACTCGGTTATTGCAGTTAATTGTTTTAGATATTTTTTCTAAGACACAATTGAATAAGTGTGAGGATAGAAGATTACTTGCTTTCTCCATTGATGTTAATTTTTGTTTTTCCACGATTACGAATTTTTTTAATAATTCGTATACACTTTTGTGGGATACCCTGATTTGTCAAGGTCTTGATTATTGCATCGTGTTCTACAAGGATGCACAGAAGGGTGTTTTGGCGGTCTAACACCATCCTCCTCATTCAGCCTATCCAATCTGTATTTTCCACGATCTTGATCACTATGTTGCTACTACTACAATTATTGTAGCTTAACACCCCCGAAAAATATTCTGTCTACAGCATTGGTGTTTTTGTTTTGAATAATCTATGAATGTAATATGTATTGGTTTGTTGTGTTTTCTGCACTTTTCAATGATTTGATTTTTTCTCTATTCCTTATTTCTTTTCTAATTTGTTATTATTAGGAATTCTAAAGTTGACTCTATGCTCTGTCTTTCCAGAAAAACGAAACACTATTGGAGAAATGTCTTATGTCTATTTAATATCACATTCTCTACCGTTCCTTCTTTACTGTTTGTCAACATCTTTTATTTGTTATAGATATTTGAAAAAAAAACAGTCATTTTTGGACAATTTCTAGTAAACCATGGATTTTGTCTTTGGCAAACAAAAACATCAATTAATTGATCTCGAAGATAGGTAATTTCTTTCTAATTTGACCTATTTCGAATCTGTTGCTTTATCTCTCACGTTTCCAACGCAGTGTTGATAGCAGTTATATCCATTACATTAAACTTTTCTGGTACTTCAACGCACCAAGACACTCTGGTTATCTTTAAATGCTCTTGGCAAGACATTCTCAGAATTAGTCATCGTTGCTTCTTTTCTTACCCACGTTAAAACAGAAGAAAGCCTCAACAAAACTCCACACAGAGCCAGTAATCCCTATAAGACTGTTTACATAGAGTTCATCACTAATTGCTTTTGAAAAAAATATTTTTGATAAACTGTTCAATTTTTGACAACATATGTTTCTTTCTTAATATCAGCATCGATCTGGCAAAAAGTTGATTTTTTAAATCTTAATAGTTATTGATAAATTATTCATAAAAAACTGAATCTCTCGCCTAAAATTTCATTTTAGATTAGTAAACAAAATTGTCACTATAAATACAAAAGGTTTCTACCAATTAATTGACCGAGAAATATAAAAAATTATAACAATTCTGTCTATTTCTGAATTATACCATTATTTAATTATAAATAGCAACAAAATTGGTATGATAAAATATTTAATTATGTTGTATAACGCTGGTAAGCTACCTAAGCCTAACTCATGTTTGTGTTTTCAAAAAACAACAAATTTCGAAGACAAAAATAGTTTGGCTTTTTCTAGATTGAAGCAGTTCGATAGAGATTAAATATATTCATTTCCTTTCTGCAATAGAAAATCTAGTCAATTACACAATCAATTGATGCGACAGCTAAAGCACCTTTAACCTAAGAAATTTAACCTGTTAAAATGTTCCCGTTATTTTTTTAATACAATAGCAATTAGGTAAAACCGTTGCAATAAATTTGAACCAGATCTTAATCTCTGTCTCGTCTATAGAAATTACTTACCTAATGAACGGCATTCTTGTGAGAAATCTTTGGCAAATAAAAGACCTTTAAACGGTTGTTGCATAAAAACTGTTATATTCAGATTTCCGGAGTCGCAGGTAGCATTAGCATTTGTAATTTTATTAATTACTGCAGGAAGTGGATATCTCAGGCTTGGTGCGAAGGCGGCTTTTACACTGCAGTAGGTCATTATTGCCATACAGATTATCTTTTTCAGCATTTCTATCAGGTACTATCTGCAAGTAAAAATAAAAGAGTTGTTTATACTTATTGAAATTAATTATTTATCAGTTTACTTTTACACTAATTATAAATTATTTTATTGTAGCATGTCTGACTCTTTCACGTCTGCTCTAATATTCAATGCATCTGCATAGCACGTCGAATTTTATTAAAGCAGCGCTAGCGTTTGAACTTGATATAATATCTTTTAGAAGGTTTAGGATTTGTCTACATGAAGTCACATTAACCTTCAAATCAGCTATGGTACGAGTACATTTAAATTTCTTCCTTTTTCTTTAAAATAGCTCAACTGTGTGCCATTATCAAGTATAGTAGTACCCGTGCCAGTGGTATAAAAAAGAACTTGTCGTTTTATAGATTCCCAAAAAAGACTGATAATAAAGATATAGGGCCACTCACAAAACTAATGTCCCAGTTTCAATTAATAAAAATGCATTTGAAAATATTTTAATTTTCTTATCAGATATCTCTATTTGTCAACTAATAATTATTTTTATATAATGCAGGACTTTTCGTTCTCATGCAGCAGAATACTTTGTAATTAAAATCAGTATATCTCTATTCATTTATTTGTAATTAGAACATTACTTTTGTGGATACCTGTACATGCAGGTGAGGACTTATAATTCGTATACGGACTTTTTACAGGTTTGAGATAATGTATTTGTCATTTTTTAAAAATAATATGCTATAAGAAGATATTGCACCGTATGAAAGCAATAAAATGCGAGGTTATGTACGCTATAGATACACTCTATTACAGTGTATTGCGGTCTCTTAGGTTTTACAATTTCTATCTTTTCAATGTGTCATTTGCTTGCGTACGAAACATAATATACAGTTACGCGTCGTAGTAGTTTGGTAGCTACATTCAAGATATCCGTTCCGCAGAAGTATAAATTATCAAGAGTTAGGTTACTAAATTGAAAAGATGCATTTTTTGCGAACACACGTAACGTTAGACGTAACGTTATTTTCACACGTTTTAGGAAGCACTGTTCAATATGAAAATACTATAACACCATCAAAGTAGATTTGTTTTAGGCTCTTCATGTACGTTTGATGTTATTTTTCTGCAAAAAGTTGCGTCTTCGAAGCAATTATAACGTTTTTGCACAAAGACATAACGTCACGTCCAACGTTACGTGTTTTTACAAATATTCTAATAATTTAATTTGAGGCTGTTTTACAGTAAAACAGCAATCTACAATTCCCGAACAGATAATTCAAGAATCAATAAAGTTGATCACTATTTACTAGACACATTAGAATATACAAGTTTACAATATTTTTAAAGGTTATTATTATAACAATTTTCTTTTTATGATTGTATGATAAAATCACAATACAGAACCAATCAAGAACTTGTGTAATCATACTTTAAAGCCATTTCTCTTCAGGGTACATCTCAATGGAAGATTTTTAATGTCATCCAATTATTATGAATTGCAAATTGCAAAATGTTAATGTGAAGTCTGAAACCTTGTATTTTCTTGAGATTTTCTGTTTTTTGTAAGACCTTTTGACACTTAAATCGATTTATTTGAATCTCTGGCTCGCATCTCCAACAAAGAAAATTTTAAAGATTATGAACCCATTTTTTCTGATAAGCATACAACAAAATGTTGTACACGCATGCGTTTTCACAAGACATCAGTTTTTTTATCAAAATCAGTTATTGTTCCAATATCTTAAAACCAGATTTAGGTAAGACTCCCTTTATCAGAATAATAATGTTACGTCATCACTGAGATCTAAACGCAATTTAACAATAAACCTTACTTCTGCAATCTTTTAGCAGGTTGCATTGTTTTTGAGCAAAACCGTACTTTCCAAACTAAATTATCTGGAATGTAACGTGCTATCAAAAAGTAATCGAGTCTGAGTAACCTACGAAATGAAAAACGTACGTCGGTGATTACAAATTATACAAAACTATTCTAAATTATGTCAATGTGACAAGCACTTAGATAAATAAATCACCGATATGAATTCTTCATTTCATAGGTTATGCACTAGAATTACCATCTATTTAATACCTACAGCAGTAGGTATGTAGTAGTGACGATATTTTCTGTGTCGTTGCAATAAAATGTCGACTATTTTTCAAATTTTACAGTTGAAGTTTATCAAGAGAAGATATCTAAGAGTAAGGAGTGATGAAGTGGGTATGGAGATGCCTAATAATCAGCAGAATATAATTGAATTAAGCATAAACAGTTTTGACGCGTCCGTAACTGTATAGTGTATGTGTTGATGTCGATGTATTCATAGCGTATTTCGGTTATTAGTGCGGTTTGTACCATTCTGTCTAGTTTTTTTCTGTTATAAGCAAAAATTCAAAGATCGACATTTTTTCGAAAGTACCGCCATTCTTTTTCCGTCGAAATTATGAAAATGATTGCCATGGATTTATGTAAGGTCACTACCAGTGAATACATGCTAAAAATTGCCCGACACCTATGATTTTCGAAATAGAGATAAAATTTAATTTCTTTTTAATGCAAGCCACCAAAACGAATTTTAGAAATTTTTCGATAATGTATAGTCTGATATATTCTAGTTTTTAAAAATCCCAAGAATTTTGCCGAAACATACAATAGTTCGAAGGGGAGATTGTAACGGTAACAGTAAATGATCATTTCGTAACAGTAATTGATCTTGCAAGGTAAGATTACTACAATTTAAATGACTTTTGTTAAACCAGAAATAAATTGATGGAAAAACTAAGTATTGAGAACCGTACAAAGAACCATCCGTCAAGAACAAATCATAGAATGCCATTAGTCGATTTGGTCAGTGTCTATTAGATTAGGGGAGTAAAAGGATACAACAGATTTTAATCATTTAAATGGCCAAAAGTTGTTTTAAGAAACAGGAAATTTATTATGATGAAAATTCTGCTGTATAAGTTTGTTGAAAGGAAATATACTAGATGTAACAGATAAGATGAACTAAGCGAATATTTTGGTTATTCGAAGCGATACGAAGCAAATATGTACTTACCACAAGACTTAAAACAAACATAGTTATCAGATTTCGTTATCCGCTTATTTATTGAACTTACAATTTCACCCGAAGTAACAACTCGTTCATTCTAAATGAAACATCCTGTATAATCTAATAAATCATTGCTTCTTATTTGCTGCAGATTTCAACAAGGTACATTACGCTGGTTTAAACCTAGCAGTTTGAATGTTTTATAAACAATTACATAAGTTTTCTTGGTCCATCCTGGTGTAATGAATGTTATATGGGGTATAAACCAAAAGTCGTCTGTCTGGTTAGACATCCTTTACCTAATTTTGAAATCTCGAGAAATGATTGTAAATCTTTCTTATTTACATTCCATAGTCACTTAAAGTGTAAGAAGCAACAGAAATTAGCATCATGTAGAAGATTGATCAGGTGTACAAATGCAACACTTGCAATTTGTAATTTTCGTGGTTTTCCTGAAAAAAAAAACTCTTTCGAGTTGGCAAGTTGTTTACAAGACAAGTGGTGTAAAATGGGGCGCTGTAGACAATGGGTCAACTTGAGGGACCTTTTTCCTTTTTTGGGTTACTCTGTCTGATTTTTTACAGAAATAAACCTTAGTGCTTAGACTTTAAAGTAATTTTAAAAATTTTAATTAAACGATTTTTTGTAACGGAACACCCTATATCTGTTATCGTAATTTAAGTGTACTCAAGATCAGTTTTTTATGTGATACTAGCAATATATCTGTCTTGTATTCACAGTTTCTCTGCTATAAAGCAGAACAATAGAACTGATACTAATGTAATGAGTTTTCGCTTCAAAGAAATGAGTGTTTGTGTTAACATAGAGATCTACGAACGGTAAGACTTCCTGATAGCTCTCTTAAGACTGCTGCATATAAGAATAAGAAGAAATATGGTAGCGACAAGGTTAGACAACGGCTCGTTATAAGAAAGGAAAAAAAATTAAAAAACTCTTATCGGTATTTTAAAAGACAACTACCTCTATATAGTTGTATTACAATAACCTTCAAGGCAATTTAATTTAGAATGATAAGAATTAAGTTTACTGTAATTTTCTTAAAGAGCTTTACATTTTAAGCATTTCAGATGATTTCAGTTTGTAGTATTTAGAAGAATCAAACAATACAGTGTTTGTTTCAGGTATCGGAGTATCAGTACTTCTAACATTTTAATTGAATTCTCTTCATTCATAATTCGTTTAAATATTAAAGTTTTTTGTGTTAATACACATTAACCTTGTTTTTAATAGTCATAAATGGGGCAATTAAGAAAAATCATATTAGTCATTTATGTTTCAATTTAATAATACCCAATTGTAATTCCAAACGTTTTTCTCACATATAAATCAAAGACTTCCTCTCTATTTAAATACGCCAATATCAAAAGAGTTTATTAATGACCCTATTAAATAAATTAGACAAAAATGCGTAACAGTAACTTATTTTTTCTCTTAATGAGCCTCTCATTCTATCAAATTGGTCTTACAATACTGTAACTGTACTTATGCTCATCCGAACCAATTAGAAGATTCGTATATACCGGTGAATTTTTACATAGAATGTACCGTTACAACAAAGCACAGAGTGTGCGAAGAGGAAAGTTACGGTTATGTAATTATTCCACACTGACATTTGTGTTTCAATAGCAGCAACATGCGGTTTGTGCCTTTTACTCTGAATATAGCGGTAACATTATTTCTTTTACCTTGCATAGAGCTTGCGGTCATTACCAAGTCAAGGTCAACCAGAATTTTTTTTATCTTGTTTATTAATATTACAATCCGAATCGATTTTTTGGACATATGGTACCTATTTTCTAGGTCAGTGTGTAAGGTAATGTTAGATTAACAGCTAAACTGCTTATTAAACAGGTTTCATAGCAGCTTTTAAAATATAGGTTTTGTTTTGCGTTGTGTACACGACGGAAATATTAAATACACATTAATCATTTAAATACACACATTGAGTGCTAATAAAAATATAATAGGAGTTGTAATACACGTTTGTTACCTGTATGCGCAGTAGGACATATATGTAATAGGTAAACTAAATATAGAGATAATCATCGCACGGTTGCTCCATATTTTCTGCAATTTTTTACAAGTTTGCAAATACTACAACCTTTTAATTACTTCCTATTTTGTAATGCGGCTACAACAATAAATAATATGTTGGTATAGCAACAGCAGCTTAGCACTTAAACAACATTAATCACTGCCTGCAATAAATTATATTTTTAGTTATCTTCATTGCTGTAATGAAGATGAAGAGAAGAATGTGTTTTCTTATCCAACAGAACAGAATAAAATTCACGTACAATAGCCGGTTTACTAATTACAATTAGTAGAGTTAGAATCCATCAAAACAATTGACAAAATTGTAACTGAGATTTAACCACGTGTTTAGAAAAACCTCAAATATGTTTCTGTTACAAAATAATTGGCCTTATTACGGTGTTCATTTCAGCGAGAATTTGTTTACAAATAACATAAATCAAAAATAATTGCCTAAAGAACGGTACATCAAAGATTCGACAAAGGCGCGTGAACACTGAATACCAATGGAAGAAGCAAATCTAATCTCTTCCCAAGCATCAGGAAGAAAAATTCTTAATGAATACGTTTAGGTTATGTAAGGTTCTGATATGCATTTGTTTGAATTGAAAACTTGCATCTACCGCGCTGTGAGATAGGTACTATAAAAACTAAATTTATTCCTGTCAATTTTGATGTAATTTGCTGACAAATGCATTCTTTTAAAATCACTAGAAAGTAATAAAATAACGTTTGAAAAAGTTTGTTACGAAATTATGAAGAATTCTTAGCTTGTTCTTAAGTAGTTACCGCTACTAAACGCTATTACGAAACAGGTAAAAGACATCTGCAACAGTTGCAACTAAAACAAGTAATTATACTACGGTAATAAATATTTAAGCCTCTCAGAATTTCAAAATGTTGACTGCGGCTTAACTGTTTCATTAATAAAATCTGTAGGTGTCAAAGTCTTTTTAGTGTGGAACCACACACGACGTTTTTGCCGAATACGTCAATACGGGATCTGGGAATTTGGGATTACGTAGCAAATTTAGCAATTAGGAATCCACTATAGTTACAAAGGTAATATTCAGCTAAAATAATTGTTTTTATTGGAAATGATTTATACATATAATCTGGATCTCATTTTTAAATAAAATTTCGATCGTACATAAAGTTTTGTAGGCACGTCAAGCGTAACCAACGTTTTTGGCCTTTGTCGTGTTATTTTCAAGCCGCGGGCCAAAAAATCCTTATTTACGCCCTTCGTACATAAACAACTATTTTGCATAAATGGGCGTAAAGTAGAATTTTACGGTATAATTAGCAAACGTAAAACAGTACTTTTCAGTCCTAGAGTCAGTTTTGAGCCTACGTCTGAAAACTTGTAAAATAAGATGACAAATAGTTTTGTACATATGAATAATTATTTATTGTTGTTTAAGCTTTGTTACCATGACTACATAAGATAAATGTAAATTATTACTTTGATTTTTTTCTAGAGAATTTTAAATTTCTAATTTCTAGTGATAGGTAAATAACTATTTTTATTTATTTACACTTAATTTTACTCTTATATTCATGAAAATAATAGGAGAAAAATACTTTGTTACTGTTATTAGTTCCGGGATTAATCCCAGGATCCTGAGACTAGAAATAGAAATAGAAAGGTTCGAGATCTCGAAACTGAATTTCAGTACCGAGATTTGGATTCCCTAATGACGTCCTATCCCGTTCGCAGTCTTCATCAATAACAGATTGATTTAATTTAAATGAAGGAAACACTACAATGCATTTTCTTTTGCAATTCTTTATCTTTTACATTACCAACTGTTTACCACCACCAAGATCGCCAGCTGACTAGTCGGATGTATTTAAATCGCTTTATTTTTATTGCAATAGTCTAACGTAGTGTCCATGCAATGTTTTATTATTATAGGGTACAAGGATCAGATACAATAAATTATGCATAAATCGACAAGTTCAATAAAAACCATAACGACCTAACAGATTCATCTATCCTCCTACAAATGGAATCGAGTACGACTCTGATTACATTTATATACTTATTTAATTGGTTGGATTTTGCTAGATCAGTTATATTTTCATGATACTTCTTATCTATAGCAATTACGCAATTGTTTCCCAAGCCCAAAATCTCAAATACAAAATTTTGATGATTTACTATTTCAACAGATTTCTGACTTCAAACCTTCCTAAAGAGAGAAAAAACTATTTGTGGTTTAACAAAGAAATCTAGAGATACAAATTTTGCCAGACAGTTTACCTGAATTCAAATGTCCTAGTAATTAAGGGAAGTTTACTATTAAAACACGTATGTGTTGTATGACTTGGGTTTTTGCTAACACAAACAGATTGTTTTGGTACATTCCTACTCTTCTTTCTTTTTGAATTCTTTTGTAAATCAAATCAGTTTTTTTAGGAAAATAAAATCCAAACATTTATGGAAAAGTATTTGGCTCTAATATTCCAGTGGGTTGCCTTTAAAAACTATAATGCCCGTATTCATATTTTTTATTTTATAGCTGAGACTTATGTTAATTCAAGAATACGACTTTGTACGCGTACTCAGACTCGAGGTAAGAAAATAGGCAACTTGAATTTAACTTGTAAGCTGAGCATTTAGGGGTGCTTGGTGCATCCAAGCACTGACTATATAAATATGGACATAAGATCAACCTTGTTGTACATTAGCGTATATGTGGCAGCAAATGTTCTAAATTTGCACCACCTTTAAACTAGTATCTACTGGTAATGTATGAATTTTCAAAAAAGTATTACCGCAAAACTAATTTGAGTTAAAAGAATGAACGATCGAGGTCAATGGTGCTTTTTTGCAAGATACAAAAAAAATATCTCTACAAGCTACAATGCATTTCATTAATTTATGTTGCGCCAAAAAGTAATATCTGACATGGTTTCTATATTTAAAAAGAATTTTTTTGGACCAACACGCACCATACGTCATTTATAACAACCAAACGATTGTTTAAAGGGGTTTGGATACTCATTCATTTATAGAGAGTTTCAAACTAGACCAGGGGTTAGTATTCGGGGCCAAATTGGTCAGACTATCTTGCATAACAATAAAACACATTCGTGTATTTTACAGTTAAAACGTCAAAACTAAATTGTCTAGCTTAGGTCTCTGCTCTCAAGTTAGTTTTTGCTGATAGATTTACTTTTATGCAAGCTGATTCGGCTGTAAAAACTAAGTTTTGCCACCCTTGAACTAAACCGTCTACTTGTTCGTATCTGTAAACATGTTAATATTGGCTCGTCATTCTCTCAGTTCTAAACTTTGATTCTGAATAGTTTTTTTAAACTTTGGATTATTAGAGAATCAATTAACAATTAATTTCAGATATTCAGTTTAAGTATAGCTCAAACTGTCATTGTCATCACAAAATCCATAAACAAGATAGACAACAACAAATCTCACAATCACGATCTGTAGAGCATCGCCAAGATAAATCTAACGAGTTTACAGTAAAGATCAATGTGCCACAGGGCTCTAACTTAAAACCTATGTTTTATCTACTTTTTGTAAATAATGATGTTGGTGATAACATAAGATTCGTTAAATGATTGCTTTCAGTTTCAAAGCTAGAGTATATGTCCACTATATGCAATCCTTATTGTTATTACACATATGGAGCAGTTCCAACTTGATGGTAAAAGCTAATGGAAATAAACTGATTTAGTGATTCAGTGAATCTTAGACAAACCTCCTGCTAGTAATGATGGATTCTACTAAATTAATATAAATTCTGAAATATTTAGTGTTACCCTCTTAGTGTTTCATTATTTTCTAAAAAAATACAAAGTGTGAACAATCAAAGATAAAAAGGGTCTTAAACCTTGTTAACTACTACTGTTACACAATATTTAATAGGTAAGAGAAAAAAAAATATTTCTGAGCTGCAAAAGTTTCTAGGCTGTCGTTGATATCTTTTGCGCCACCTTCTAGATGAAAGGAAGGACTTTAGGCTGAAAACAGTCGCCATTGACAAAAGATCTTCGTCAAAAGAAATTGATTTTGTAGAAGAGCCTTTACAGCATCAGTGCAAATGCATCCATTAATTCAGAGCAGAATGCACAAGAGGTCCATCACAGTTGTCCTTTGCAAAAGATTGCCTTCATGGATTCATTTACATTTCTGCTCTGTCGTTAATGTATTTCATGAAAAGTTTTAAAAATTTTTTATTGATCTTAGTCAGGAAGTTTCTATTCTAACTTGAGCAAGGTTCGACCTGACTGTGAGTGGGTACGCCCACAGAATTGCTCCTTGTGAGTTGTTGCTGAACAGACTATTCTCTTCTGAGAATCTTAATAATTATACTGTAGAAGTTTCTCAGTATTTTATTTAAACAATAAAATTTTTAAACAACTCTCCAAATTTTATATTGTAGTGTAAAACCCTAATTCATTGTGTTTATGCAGTATATTTATGAAACATGAGAGTGATTCCAATCACGTTCTAATTCAGATTTCTATTCAATGTACTCATACTTAACATTATTGAAACAATAAGAATGAATAATAAGATGTCAACAAGACGTGTCACAATAAGCTTTGTGAAAATTGTTTTTTATCTTTATAAACAGAATGAGAGCATATCTTGGGAAAATTAAATGTAATAAATCACGTATGAGAGAAAAATTTCCGAAATTTTTAATAAACAGCTACATACTTTCCATTCAGTGTGGCACACAACAGGTACCTAATCTTTGTTGAAGATCAAGACTCTAAACGAACATAACATAACATCATGTGCAAAGTCGAATCGAATCAAATTGTCGAATAAGGATTGCGCAAAGTAGCCACTAACTATACAAGGTGTCCCAAAAAGCAGTAGAAATTTCAAATTGAGTTCTTTAAATCACAATAGCTCTAGTTTAGGAAGACTTATAAATTTACTTTGTTCATTCATATAAAAATTAATTTATCTTTTAATGATTTGTTGAGATATTCTTTTGGATGCACTGTTTCTACAGCACAAATGTTTGTTTGCTTGTTATTTTAGATAACATCTGGTATTATTGCTTAATTTAAAACTGCAGAGATTTCAAAAAACTTTAATAGCTTAAATAAGCGTAAAAATGAAAAACATATTTCACTGGCATTTTTTAATTGTAACATTATTACAATTAATTACATGTTTAAAGTAAAACAAGTTTGCAACAATGAGCAATTAGTACAAGTTTTCAGCTAATTAAAAAAATGAAAATGAAAGAAAGTTTTCTTATTGTAATTTTAACGAGTATATATATATATATATATACACAGTGAGGAATTGCGCTTTGTAAATACATTCGTTTTCACTTCTAATTATATTTTTAGTAAGGTCAGTTTAATGTGGTTATTTTAAATAGTTGAATATTCATCGTGGAGATTGCACACTTTTATCTTTTGATTTTCCTTTATTCTTTCCATGTATTTTAATAAAACGGTTCTAGTTTATGAAATTTTAATAGCTATGGAACTTTGTCACAACAGTAAACAGAGGATATGTAAAGAATAAATTTAATTTTGTTTTAGAAAGTTTAGTTGTGAAAAGTCTGGTATTGTCATCAAATGAAATATCAAGTGCGCAAAAAGAATTCAGAACGTAACTCATATTTATACTTTTATATTACACTTTCCCTGAGGGTCATTAATAAAAGATATTGCTACATTCTGGTTCACATGAGGAATTTGTAGCTCATCAAAATTTAATACCCTACATTAACTAGTGCAAACATATTAATTTAATAGTAAAGTTGTGGCCTATAGTAGTAAAAGGCCCAAAAATTAACTAATAACTATTCATAATTATTACTTCCGAATTAAAATTTATTACACTTTGAATATGTATCTTGGACGTGCACGCGACTGCTGGTTATCTATAACTTCAATTGCTTTGTAATTTCAGAACATTGTGTTATATTAAAATTTTGTTACAATTTATTTGTTTATCGGTAGACTTATATCGATATCAATTAAATGTAATTTTTTCAATCCCATTCAAAGCTTAAACCACAGATCAACATGCCTCTTGTAAAGCTGTACCATTCTTTATTAGATACAAAAATCAAAAATGTTAATTTTTTTAAGTTATTCTTTTGTTCCATTTATTTTAATGTATCAAAGAAATAGGAATTGATTTGTAATCATTTCTAGTTTGATTTGAGAATAAAAGATGTGGAAAAGCCAAATCTAGTTTTGGTAGAACTGAAACAAACTTCCTTCCAACGACCTTATTTATGAATTACATACCATGGGAAACCGGTATGTGCGTGCGTGCTTACCAATAGAGTCGAGTGAAGTCGAATTGAGTTGGACTCGCAAAGATGTCAGGAAAACCTATCTGATTTCTGCTGGATCTACAATTTAGATGTAGAGTGTTTCATTTTTATCAATCATATAGTGATAGTCCTTATATATTTTGGTATCTTAATGTTTGCTGAACAAACCCATAATTCTCGCCTTCTCTATTTTTTTGTGTACAAAGCAAACTGTTTTACATTGTTCATCACTAAAAGGTTCTGTGTTTATGTTACATACTCATGCCTATTTTGCAAAAGATTTTTATTTTTAGAACTGCAAGAATTCTTGAGCACCGTTGCTGAGACAATAGTGCAAAAATCATATTTAGGCATGTAGAGATATTTGCGGTAGGACGTATGATCATCAATGAGACAACGCTCAAATCTACATTTTCAATTCAGCAAAAGATTGAATCAAAAGCAAGAAAATCGTTCGTTTGTCTAGATCTTCACCTAATTCAATTTTGAATCTTAAAAGTATAAACATCTAAGGATTTGTCTGCTTTTGATTATTGTCCATACACACAGCAATAGGACAATTTCATTCAAGAATCGCTCAAGGAACTCCAGGTATTTAAAACATCATGTGACAAAACTCATTACTTTGGTTAGACTATCACTGAGCTAGTAAAGCTGCCAAATAACTGAAGAAAATTAATTGTTGCGTTGTGAACGTTGAAGACGAGGGGTATTGGGAAATACGACAAATAGAGTTCTTATTTAGCAATAATCATCTATTTTATCACCACTCAGGTGTGCTTTCTGAGCACAAATTGCTTGGATGCACATTCTCAGAGATATTCTGGCACAGCTTTTCAGATGGAACTATAGTTGTGAATTTTTAAAATTTTCATATAAATTATATTGGGTGATCCAAGAGAATTTTCATGAAAGCGTGCCACTATAGACAAAGACATTTATGCATGCATGCATGTCTTGAGATTAAAGCAGTCGCTATTTACACCCGTCAATTAATTAATGCCAAATTACACCGGCGAGTTTCTATGATTTCATTTGAATTGAACTTAATCTGCTTACGATTTTTAATGTTATGGCTTTGACTGATCATCGCAACCAATTCTGCACGAGATGTTTTTGAGGAATTCAAGAAGAATTTCCTGAAGTTGCGTTTTATTTTAATAAGTTTAAAAGAACTGTTCGTTTTATTACATAAACTTGTTCGGGAAAACGGGGAATGCAAAATGTAAAGAAGGCAGCGTGAGACCTAATGTAAGAAATGTAAATATTAAAGATGTATAACATTAAAAACTCAGTTTTTAGGTACGCCTCTTGGTGATATAGAATCAATAAATAATCCGTCAGATATGCTGGAAAATGTTTTCATTTAGGACCTTCAAAAACAGAGCTAGTAGTTCAACAGCTCAGTTGTAGTTCTACATGCATTATATCACATGATACAGCAGATCTTATTTCAGACATGCGTAGTTTTTTTCATGGACTACTTCAACGAAATTCTTTTTAGATCACTTGTTATCTAAAATCTGTTTATAAGATAATTTGCAACAAGGGACATAATCTACATACAAGTAGATTACAAAGATTGATAACTGTAACCCTCCCAGAAAACAGTCTTCGAGCTGTGTCTGTTCGTTGATTCCACATTTCAGAAGTCTGGACGACCTCCAAATAATCTTTGATATTTTGAGCAGCTCAGTATCTATATTATTACTTAAGGATGCAGATCGGAGCCGAGCAGGCGATCGTATTTTGGGTTACACTTCAAAAGTATAAAAGATAAATGGCTGAAAATTTGAAATACGATAGCTAATTGTGGAAAGTTATTAATGAAATATTAGACGCTACTAAATCTCTTCATACTGAATGTTTTAGAAAACAACATTGGATCAACCAAATTATCATACTCGATAAAAATTGAGCATCAGATGTAGTACTAGATATTTAACCTGAAATTGGAAATTTTTAGAATTCTCTCTTGTTGGCAAACTGTCGCATCGGGCATTACCCATGAAGCTAACAAGTCTGCCTTGGTACATAACGCTCATTAAAAACCAAAGATCTGACATTTTTCGATTGCAATACATATTTCTTGCTCAAGAAAATTAAAAAGTATTAATTCAGATGTTTTTGCTTATGTTCTTATTTTGTAAATGGAGTGGATTACAGTATTGTTTTTGCAAGCTTCTCTCACAGAAAGAGAAGTCAGGCTCATTTAATTCATTTTCAATAGCAAGTTGCCAATAGATCTGATTTTGGACAAGCTTTGATGAATTTATTTATATTGATTTGAGGTACGTCGCCAAAGATTTGTTCGATTCAAACTACTGTCTTGGTGTTATTTCGTCCAGATATTATCTAAAAAGATCACTCTGTTGCGACTCGTGGTAAACCTAATACATTGCTCATTCTGGAGCAGAATAACACTTTGTGCGGTCTATGCTAAGATGCGTTCAAATCCTATAACTTCCATGATTATTATCACAAAGACAACTAATACTGCTTTGCTATATTAAGCTCTACAGTCATTAACATCTTCTGCATTTTCTCGTGGATATTTTTTTATTAACACAGCGATATGGCATAATAACACTACTTTATTGGTTTGATGTAAAGAATATAACTCCAATCTGCAAAATCATGTACAACTTTTCTCGGAGGTAAGATAGTAAATTAGGCGTTTGTTTTGAGTATCTGGGAGTTTAAAAACTGTACTTGTGTTCAAACAAAAATCGATATTACTTAAAGACACAGCGGTGAAAACATTTGATTCACTTTACGTTTTGTGTCAGGCAAAAAGTAAAATTCGCTTAAAGTAATGGAGGTTTGTCCGTTAGAGGAAATGCATTGTAGCTGCTCTTAGCAATTTAACAAATCAAATTCCTAATAATGTCTTAATTAGACTCTTTCAACACAATTAAGTTTGAAATCAACGAAACTTGGAATATGCTATAGTAAAGAAATTTCTATTATTAAGAACATATCGCTAAGATTGTGAGCAAGTACTGATAATAAAATTAAGTTTTTGCAATATCATCACTAGTTCAAAAGTAGAATTTATTTTATTTAATAGAAATTTCAAAAGAAACAACAGTGTTTTCAGGCATACACATAACCTCAAACTTGGAGATTTATGAACAATTTCCATTTCTAACGACATCGACAGTAAAACCGCATACACCTAGTGGATCCATACCGTGTAATGTAATATATTAGTTTAAGCATTTAACAAAATGACATTCAGTTATAATAATAGTATCTGATAAACGCTGTTTTATGGTTAAGAAATAAATGTACTTGAATAAAAAGAATTAAAACGAGCGAAATATTTGATGGCATAACTGAGAAACAAAGATTGTTTAATGAGAATTTATATCATCAAATAATATTGAATTTCAAAATTGGGAACTTAATAATTTTGAAAGAATTATATAAACAAATAACACTAATGCAAAGGCCAAAATAAATTTCAAATTTGATTTTAATCTCATTACTATTAGTCTGTTACTATTATTCCTAAGTAGGTATTTTAATTCTGTTTACTATACTAATAAACAACTCATATCTATGTATTAACTTACGCACATGCTTGCAATACAGTAATTTTTATTTACTTTAATTTAATAATTTTAAAACGCGTGCTAATTTATAAATAATTATGATTAAACGAAACTAAGAAATAAATTGTTTACATTACTTACATTCTTATTCAAGTGTCACAAATCCGGAAATTAATTAAATTTAAACTCAAGTGTTATCATTAATCTTCACATTTATTACATAATAGGGCACATCTTTAAGAAACTGCACTTTAAAAATGCCTGTTGCACAAAGATACTAAAGTTAAAATACTTCTTCGGGCAGGTGAGCGAACGTAACGTTAACTTGAGAGGTACAGTTCCTTTCTTACGGGATCCACCAGTGGCGTGGAAATGTTCGCAAAGAACTAGAACTATGATGATAACGAGTTGCTAATCATAGTATTCAATAGAGCACATGCCCCCCCGGATGTTCAACATTTATAATTCAAGCATCAGAAGACGACGCAAGGAAATTGTTAAAACGATCATGGTCTGTCTGCTGAAATAGCACCTTGAAATAAAGACCGTACTAAAATACCGGAAGATGCAAGTAAAGATCTCTTATCTAAATATTATAAATGTATACATATAGACTGAGAATACGGCTTTCAATTATTATAATAATTGTTACTATACTTCGATATCATACTTGATAAGTTTTAAGTTTGCAGTTTTAACTTAAAAATGTGCAAATTACTCGGAAATTATGTTATTAGAATTAATAAAAAAATAATAGGTAAATGATGTTCTTAAGTTTGTAACAAGAAATTGCTTAATAACAATAGCTCATAAATAGGTCAAGAATATAATCATTCATATACATAGTTTTGCGTGACTTCAAGTGAATGTTTAATGAGAAGATTAGATTTTATTTGAGAATATAAACATTTTAAACTGCTATTGTTAATTGTGTAAAATAAACAGAAAAATAATAATATATCATCAAATGTTTTAAACTAAAATTATGCATATTATGTGTGGGTACCCAAACAAAATTGATTAATTTACTTTAATTATTTGACTATTTTCTGTGTTTTCTCATTTATAATGATCTTCATAGTTAGGTATATTTTTAAAATAAATGTATTATTATAAGAAAGCACATTGCTTTTATTAGAGATTTTAATTGCCCTAGAATTTGGTTTCTTTCTTACGAGGAAAATTAACTATTAGTTTGCATTAATAATAGATTATTCCATGGGAAATAACCCAATACTTGAAATTGTTCTATTAATCATTTAATTCGACTGAGAAATACTTACTGTAGATATATCATAATATATTAAAGTAGCATACAAAATTATACACGTGTCTCTGGCAAAAAAGAGAAAACCAACTGTCGGTTTTTCGCCTGAAAAATGTTTTCTTCTTTGCTAAGAAAATAAAATCGTAGATCCTCTTTTGGAACTATTCTTAGCTGTTAATAGACAAGATTCTGATACAAGTGAGTACAAGGGAATCTTATTGAACCACATGAACCATAGCAGTTGGTATCCTAATCCAAAGATCGTATACTTACCTACAAATTGATGTCATTTTAACATAGACGTTGGCGTTAGAAATGATGTTTGATTAAGATGTGCTCTCTTATCTCACAAAACGCATGGTAGAAAGGATTTAGATTTATGCAAATGTTTCGGTGGATTCTAATACGATTGATGAACAATGTGTTTTTCACAAGAAGGAAATCAGCGGTAAAAATAAATGCAACCTCTGGGAGAAATGTGTATCAAATTTTCATTTTCAGTATTCTAATGCGATTCCTGCCTGCTCATAAGAAGGGTACGCCACAAAGTGTATTTGTATTCCGGAAACTCTCAAGCAATTTCTTGGCATATCCAAAAGGGTGCTTTTCTAGTTAATGAAGGAGGGGTTTTTAAAGAAATATTTTTTCTTGGCGTATAACAGCTACCGAATAAGTGGTTAAACTTTTTCTAAACTATCTCAATTTCACCCTGTATATCAGGTAGAGTTTGGACAAACCTTAAAACTCTCGCTACCATTTTAGTGTCTCTCTTATTTATTTATAACTCATGAGAATTGAAGGTACCGCAAGGGTATCGGATACCATAAATAGGCCCTGCAGTATGCAAGACACATTTATAAAAACTTTACTCCGTCTTTTGTTATGGAAATTGGTATGAAGTAAAGAACAATTGTGAGATTGAACATTTCCGAAAGTTTTAGCGTAACTAAAGATAGTATGTAGTGATTTAGGAGGACTAGTAAATTTTTCGGCAAGCAACAATATCGACCATTTTAGAAAAAAATAGTATGAACTGTGTCAGTTCTGAAACTTGTGAAGATTTGCGCCAATTTGACAAGAGCAATTCTTCTCTTTCCTCTTGCCGATTTTCCTGTTCAAAATCGGTTCAATGGACATAACACCATAGCAGAGTACCCTTCAATACCCTGAAAGCTTTGCTATGGTTATTTGGTTTGAGCAATAAACTTCAATTAATGTATTCAGTTTGATTACCCAAAATAATCTTTACATTTAGATCTTTAGAAATGAGAAAAGAATTCTACACACAATCGGCTGTCAGTTGAATCTGACCATCTCCGATTTTCTTGAAATTCAGTAAAACTGCTCCTCTAGTCAAGCAAGAAACAAAAAAAATTGTTTAGTTTCTCGAAAAAGATTTCTTTGTGTTTCCATGTTTTTCAAAAGTTGCTGCTAATATCTCGAGAACTGCGAGACATAAAAATTGCAATTCGAACTTGTAGATTACTTAGATTATAGGCAATCACGTATGCATACTTGTACAATAGTCGAAAACAAGGAAAAATGCGATAATTTTCTTTTATAAAGAAATAAT
Source organism: Ignelater luminosus (assembly GCA_011009095.1). NCBI lineage: Eukaryota > Metazoa > Arthropoda > Insecta > Coleoptera > Elateridae > Ignelater > Ignelater luminosus. Next base: position 29,693 of record VTPC01090433.1, on the reverse strand, counting down.
CCTCGGTAGTATGGATTAAACTGTACTGCACTGCATTATAGTGGTAACAAGAACCCCTTGTTGAATTCATTTGAGCGATCGGGTGACTTGGGTTTGATTCCCATTTCCTCGCCGCCTGAGAAAAAAATCTTTTTTGTAGTAGTTATAGTCACATCACCTTCTGCTGACCAAAAATCTCTCTTGTGCAGATTAGTAATGCAATACCCTATTCAAGAAAGATAATCCTTTAACAATAGATAACTGTGTTTGTTGAACAGGCATCGGATTATTACAGAACCCTACTTATTTTTTTCCTACATCTTATATTATTTTATTTTAAAGTTTTAATTTTAAATTTTACTATACAGTATGCCCATTTTACGAGTCTTGTCGTGAATGTTTGAGAATAGGTAACACGTCTTACAATTCAGAGCCGGCTTTTCTGCAAAAAGTTCAACCCTTGTTAATTAAACTATAGTTTGCTATGAATTTAAAAAGTGTCTAAGTCAACCGTTTGACATTTGTTTGGTTATATTTCCTATTTCACTTTTGTACAAACCTGTCCACTTTGTTTACTCCCTGCTTGTTAAATCTATACTATATATAGAATGTTTCTAAATTGCTTGAAAAAGATATATGGGCGTTATTCTACAGTAGAAAATAAAAAGAAAACCTACTTAAATTTTTTTTCAAAAATGCGCCCCTGTGGAGCTACACAACCTTAAAGTTCTGCTAAAGAAGGAGATTTATTTCTTAATAACTCTGCAACAGTTTGTAGTGCACCAACAAAATTTGGTACATATGCACTACTTATCAAGGCCTTTATTTGCAACTAATTTGTCAAAACTGTCTTTATCCAAAAAGTGTGTATGGAAGGTGGAGGCAGTTTTTCATATCGTATACAAAGATACGATACACTTTAATGGTTTTTGGAGTTTTTTCAGAAAATCTGCATGTTTACAAAAGTAACTGAAGAGGTAAGATTTTTTCCAAATAAAACAGGGCTATGTAATGGCTGCATAGATTTTAAACACTTGTAAACACAAAAAGGTCCTGCAAATTAAAGCGGTCCTCTACCTCTAAAACCACCCCTGCAACAAAATTAGTTTTTACAAATTAAGTACAAATAAAGGCCTTGATAAGTAGTGCACACATACCAAATTTTGTTACTGCAGTTGTTGCGGAGTTAATAAAAGAAATCGCTTTCTTTAGAAAAACTTTAAGGCAGCGTAGCTCCACAGGAGAGCGTTTTTTGGAAAAAAGTTTATCTAAGCTTTCTTCTTATTTTTCACCATAAAATAACGTCTTCATATTTGTACCATGCAATTTAGAAACACTCTGTATAAAAGAGACTGAGTTTGTATCTATGTCGCAGCCATATCAACCGTCACTATGGTTACAGATGGTATTAAATAAATGAGGTTAAAGTGAATGAAAATAAAAACATAAAATAAAATACATGTGATTTATTACAGGTGGGCCTCTTGTAAGTTTTATTCTTGTTTATTATTAAATTCTTAAAGTTTTATAATATTTATAATAATTCTTATCGTGTTTTCTTAAAAAAAAGCAAATCCCAGCATAAATTGGGAATTTTGACATTGACATGTATGACAGAAAACAAACTATACAAACATGACCCATTTTGTAAATCTGTAATTACACAAAGATATCCCTGTATTGTAAGACGTGTTGTCTTATTCCCAAACATTCAGGGGAAGACCAGCAAAATGGACATACTGTATACATAATTAATAGATCATAGAATCATAAAAGCTAAAGTAAACAGATGAAAGATACGTTTCTGTAGCTTAATTTCTTGCTCACTTCAGATAAACGGTGTGCAGTTATTTTTATTATAACTCATTTCGAAAAAAATGCAAAAAAACGATTGAATTTATGTGCGGACAAAACTTATATTTAGTAAACTTTGCCGATATACTTACCAGCAAAGAAACGAACTACCCGAACACTACACTTTACCGAACGAATGACTAGGTAATATTCCTCTATATCGTACTATACATAATCTCAAATGTCAAGCGGTGACAGTATTGCTAAGCTAATATGCTTTAGAGAAGCTAGACTGGTTAGGGAAGGACTTCCAACCTGAAAATTGGGGATGAGATCTAGAGAACGAGATCCTGAAGCCGACAACATTATTGCCACCAGCATCAGACGAACTATTGAATAGAATCTTCTGCAATTTCAACAAAGGTTGTGGCATGAACTGTGGATGTAGGAATGTAGGGTTACAATGCTCCACAGTTTGTGGTCAATGTCACGGACAAGCATGCTTTAACGCCTCATCAATATCAAATGATTTTGATACAGAAAATGAATTTGTTCCTGAGAGCCTTTAGGTTTTAAAATCCAATGTGACGGAAAACGAGGATGACAAAAAGGATCCTGAAATTGAGAAGAAAAGGACGACAACAAAGATGAGAAATCTTGAGGCGCATGTCTACTGGTGATGGTATTCAGAGATGAACCGAGTAGCTTCTGATACTAT
>VTPC01090433.1:0-22241 GCA_011009095.1 Ignelater luminosus | reverse complement strand
AATTGTTTTTCCGCCTATTTTAAAAAATGAGGTTGATGATGGTTACTCGAAACCAAAACATTGTACAGGAATTTTGTTAGCGTATTTTAATAGACAACAAAAAGTGGCAATGGAAAAGTGGTTTTAGTTTTCCGATATCTCTGAAACTCCAAGATATCTAGATTTTGCAAACGCCAACAAAAGGGTCCTATAAATATCCAACTTTCATCCCATTTAACCGATGCTGTATCTCTTACCGTTTCCAAGATCCCCATGCTGTGTATTCTTATCTTGGACACACTGTATATGCAGTATTATAGAAACTCTAATAAGAATAATAATTAACACTGCAATGTTGTGCAATATTGTGCAATGTTGCTATGGTTTTGCTTTATAAATAAAATATGTGGGTACTTATACCACTCCTCGGTAGTGTAGTGGTGAGCACGACCCGCATGTGCAAATTCATTTGGGCAGCCGGGGTTCGATTCCCCGCCGAGGAGAAATTTTTTTTAACTTTTAGTTCATAAAATGTTTTCTTCGGAGTTTTCCATAAGCAGTTACGGAATTTTCTTTTTAAAAACCTCTTTCAATAAAACTAAAAATTGGTAGTTGAAACTAAACAAATGCACACAACATAAAATTTCTAAATTACATTATTTTTACTCTCGAATTTTTTACTACAAAAAGAAAGGTAAAGAACTGTACTAATACAAGCTTCCCAGAGAAAACTGTAGGGTGTAGGTATGAAAAAATAGTCACTTTTCATACTTGGAATTTTGATGTAACACCGGAGGTGCCAGAAAAATCAGAAAACCTGAAATTATGTCGAGAGTGAACTTATCTTAGTTTTAGAGATAGAGAAAAATTTTATCTAGAAAAGTTGTTTGGAATGTTATGCTCAGATATAGAATTTTAACATTCTATCTCAAGTTATAGCTAACTAGAATAATCACAGCTCCATTTTATATTTAGTAGTATGATTACGGGAAAACTAATCAACTAATTTTGCTTTCTACATAACGAGTGACCTCCGTAAAATCATAAAATATTCCGTAGTCAATAAACCAAATCGACTGTAAAAGTCCATTTTTGCTTTCATAGTATTCATACAGTCCCTGGCTCGGTAAAAATTGGGTCAAGAGTCCTAGAAGAAGCCGTAGGGGAACGCCCTATAACTAGCTAAGAGTGGTGATCCCCCATGATTTTGGCGGCGTCGAAGTCTGAAAAAGGACTTCCTCCTGCAATTTATTTTAAGTCAGGGTCATCTTGACTTTTAGTAATATTTTTATCCCCCTAAACAAGTTGCCATGAGCAATTGCTTATAGATGCGCTACTAACCACAACTCAAAATAAGTAGACCAGAGTTGACATTAATAATGATCGCGTTTTTGAGATTCTCTTCAGTAAAATGTGTTGGTCTGAAAGTATCCAAAAATTAATATTTTCAAATGTATCTTTGTTTTTATAAATTGAAATGTCGGCCTTGTTTATAAAAGGTGTTGCATTACTGTCAGTTTTGAAATTGATGAAAATCGTAAAACTAATAACTCTTTCTGCGACATTTGGCAAGTTCAAAAAACTAGTTTTGAGAACGGAATTTTCAAAAATAATCAAACCTCTTGTCAGGCAGGTTATGTGTAATGTTATCTCATCTACATAATATATCTTTTCTACAACACATAATTGTACTTTACAAAAAACTTGATAGATTTTGACTCGGTATTGTGCAAATAGTTCTGTTCTTCTTATTCCGATATACTTACCCTGTATTAAACAGGGTGATCTAAGTACCATATTAAAATAATATATTGCACAGCAACAATAGTTCAGTGAAGAGTATAATAATTATGGGGCACTAAATACAAAGACTTTTTGTAGCACATACGCGTAAGTGAATTCGGTCAATAGCCGCATTATATATAATGGACCATCAAATCTGCGTAAGCTACGAAATGGAAAACGTACGTCAATAACTGAAAACTAATATAATTATTCTAAATATGTGAATGTGACAAAGGCATAAGTAAATATGTTCTGAGAAACCTCAAAGAGGCAATAATTTATGGTTGAAGTGTTAAGCCATACTAATTACTAATCCATTCATCATCATAAAGAAAATGTAAACGTTAGTGTTTTAATTTTACAGCTTCCTCATCTAGCTCTGAAGAATGTGAAAGTCAGCCAGCAAAACAGGCCCAAAGAATAAAAGATTATTTTAAAAAATAAAGAATCTGTTTGTTTTATTCATAAACTGTTTACGTTTATAAACAATATTTGTGTAAATGCGGGATCCTCTAGCGGTGAGTTCGAACGATATATAAACGAACCCAGCTCTATGCTGGAATTACCTTTCTAAATACCCAACGTTCGATTCCCGGCCGAGGAGTAGCTTTTTTTTAAGTTTCTAGTTTATAAGACCTGTTTGACACTGAGAGATTTTGTACAAATTCTGAAAATGATTTTTGTCAAATTTCTGTAAACAAATTTTGGTTTATTGTTACAGCCTGGACTGTAGGCAACTTGTACATAATTTTACAAAATTTTCTCTAAAATTCGTAACGTGAGCATGCGCACTGGATATTTATTTTCAGCTATTTACTCTAACCTTTTCAATATAACCCTAGTTTTTCCTAACGGAGCGTTCAAGTATTACGTAAGCACAATTTTGTTGATTTTCGACCCCCACCTCCCCTTTATAAGAAAAAACAAAAAAATTGTGGACTCCCTCGCCCTCAAATGATAAAACATAAGAAGTTTTTTTTTTAATTTTTATATATATATACTGATGTAGAGATACGGGGAATTCCCAAAATGCATGCTTACTACCATTGATTAAATAAATAGTGCATAAAAATTAACATTAGCTGCTGTAGCAGTGAATATTGCTCTTATAGGTGTAATTAGAAAAAAGAAAATTAATGTACGAAGCAGAAAAGGCAGGCCATGGTCAAGGCCTTGGCTTGAAAATCATAGAATCAGAGATACACTGAATATGCTAAACAAAGAGTTGCGCCTATAAAATTTCTTATACATCAGCAGTACGCAATTACAGAATTTATTATCACTGATTAACAACGATATAGCAAAGTAAGATACATTTATGAGATGCAGTATCTGCTCAAAATAGGAGAGTAACAGCTTTCAGCTGTATTGAAAATTGAAAATTATTAATTTCAAGAAATATTTTAGATTGGAAGTCAGTCTTCGGTTTTTAGCAACAGGGGAATCTTATCGCTCACTAACGTATTTGAAAAGAATCCATGAGAGTACCATATCACAATTTGTTTCAGAAGTATGCTCTGCTATATACATAACATATAATAATTTAAAAAGCCAGTACTTATAGGTATGTTTTGTTTTAATTGTATGTATATGTAAAAATGGACGTTATTTATAATTATAAATACCTAAAACGTCTGAAGCTTTGGAGAAGATATTTATATGGCAATGAACAATCATTTTCATTACTTTGCAAAACTCAGAGTCTCAAAAACAAGTATGGAATTTTCTTTTATAAGTAGTAATCGCTCTCGCTAAACTGAAAATTGTTCCTTGAAACTATCTCAGATATGCACGATGTAACATTTGTAAATTACGTAATTGCATATTGCCTATTAGCATATCTTTATCAGTAATAATTATAAGGTGAGATAACGTCAGTATATTATACAAAAGCATGCCGAAAAGTAAAGGTAGTAACATATCCATACACAAAAATAAGGCAATAAAGAATCTACAGTCGAGAAAGCAAAAAACTATAATAAAAACTTCTTAGAGAAAACTATAGGGTTTACTAAACAGAGACTATTTTGGCAAAAATTGCAGTAGAAACTTCACAAGAAAAAAAAGTTTTTCCCCGGCGGGGAATCGAACCCCGATAGCCCAGATGAAAGATATAATGCGGGTTATAATTACTAATACTATACTACCGAGAATTAATACTAAAGAAAAACAACGTAAAATTGCTCAATCTTTAAGCTTTGCATATACACGTGTATATTTGCACATCATTCTTGCTTTGTTATTTGAAAAAAGTTCTTTGTATCTTTATACAGTGTAAAAGGAAAGATCTTATTCTTTCTGTTTGTGCAACTATGTCAAAGAAGTTGCCTATATCACAGAATGCAATATTAACAGAATATGACCCAAATTTCTTTTAGATTGATATAGTTTATAATAGTTGTTTTATTATAAGTAAACTTAACCTAACTAAATACTGCTAAATATATTTTCACAGTTTCTCCGAAACTTGATTTACTGCAGATTAACAGCAACAACTTGGGTGGACCCTATTCTTATAACTAGTAGTACTTAACCGATCTAATTTTTAAAGGAAAAATCAAAAAAGGCTTTCTGTGTCATAATTTATAATAAAATAACTAACGTATGTATTTAGTAGAATGAAACTTGACTGGATAAGATGTAGATATAGTAGATATGATGGCAATAATTCATATTTTATAATAGTATTTAATTAAATATAAAAAATAAATCTGTATATTAACTAGGAACTTGTTTGTTTCAACTTATTTGATTTTATTTTCTTGTTCCTCCCTTTGTGTTTGTTGATATCTAAAATTCTCATAAATCAGTATGCACTTTTAAAAATTTATTAATACCTTACCTAATCGCCCTAAATAACTGAACGGTTTGAGTAATTCCAATAAAGAGATTTACAGCGCAGAGAGGATAATTTTTAGGAATAATAACTAGACAATATCGTCCCCATATATATCCGGTAACAGCTATTGAACCTGATTGTCTTATACTCAATTGATCAGCTGGTCTAGATAAATCACCAATGCCAGCTATAACTAAACCCTGTGAAAAATTCTAGCTTTATTAACTTAAACAATAAAACTACTTTTTGTTACTACTCACCCATTTAACAATTGGCGCCCAAAAAAATACCGTTTTAGGACCTAAATAAAAATTTTTTAAACGATGTCACTTAATAAAAAGATGACCCACCTGCAGCATGATTCCAGAGTGGTTGCAATTTTGGTGGAACTAATTTATCTAATGCCGCTATCGATCTTCTGTATAATAACGTCATTTCACTATAAACTATCGTAGTCTAGCTATTCACGAAGATATGTCCAAGCGCGCTTAATAGAAATTAAAACAACTTCTAGTATTAAATAAAATGTAAATTGATGGAATGTTATTTTTAAACAGTTGGCCGACACTATAATCTACGCAAATACTATTTAAAAACAAGGACGTTTATGATTGCGGATTTCATAAACTTGTTTTCTGAGACGCAAAATGGACCAATAAATGTGTGTTGATAATTTTGATAACCACTTTGGGTTACTGCATGTCAACTTGAATTTAAATTGGCGGGTCGCGGGTAGGGGAAACCACAAAGATGTATGTACTAATATTCAGTATCGTACAACAGAAGTTCCAAACATTTTATCGGCAAATTAAGCTAAGAATCAGCAAACTTAATAAATATCAAGAAACTAGTAACTCCTAAGATAATATAGGCAGAAAGGAATTGATTCAGATGCAACTTTAAACTAATAAAGTCATTGAATTGTTGGTATATTAGCAAACAGTTATCGTCAACCATTACAATACTGATAATTTATTAAATGTTTTATGTAGTACGTCTTAAATATATCATTATTAAGCATTAAGCAATCTTATCACATGAAACTGAAAACAAACAGCAATAAACATTATTTAGCATTTAAACAATGCTTTTTTATTATATTATTTAATAAAATTAGAACAGTCACGTTACAAAACCCGCCACAATATCTATCTTCTCTTTTAATTAATGCCAAATTATTTATTGTACTACAAACAAACTTATCTCATCCTTTAAATAGGTAAATATTTCATAATTTTAAAATCTTAGATTTTTCTAAAATGAAATTCATACTATTAAGTATTAACTGCGTGCATAAACTCCTAAATTTAATATAACTACGAGTAAAATTATTCTAAACAGATAAGAGTCAACTTTAAACAGTACAGCTGTGCTAATAACAAAATAACGCTGCATAGATTAATCTGACACAGTACTTCCTACACTCTCTGCATTGATTTCTTACAAACAAAAAGAAACTTTAGATTGTTTAAACAAAACACTTTAACAAGTTTAGCAACTTAACTGCAGCTAGTTAGATGTAATAAACTTTCTTATGTGATAATGAATTTGACGTTCACAGAGATGTTTGTGATGTCTTTTCCGAGGCAGTCTGGTGTGATCTCCGGGATCTAGAACAGGAATGGGCACCTGGGCCAAATTAAACGAATTTATTCGTATAACAACAAAGCACGTTTGTATACTTTGCAACTTGACTGTCAGAACTAAATTATCTTGATCAGATATCTGCTCTAAAGTTAGTTTTTGTGATAAATTTTCCTTTACAGGAGCCAATTCAGTTCCTAGAAGGATAGGATAGGAATACCCACAACGGGGAAGCTTCTCTTTTGTAGTCGACATCGCCAGTCTATACGAACAGCTATAAATTAGAATCTCAAAAGATTTCATAATGCAGGGCAATCTTGTGTAGAACCACGAAGGACTGAACCATCGATTAGATTACCATCAAAATTGATTAATGACCAAAACCCCATAACTATGATTTTTTAACTCTACAATCAATTCTGGTGGCAATTAAATTATTGATTCAATCGGCCTTGAACTACTAAATTGGTAATAAATTTAACAAATACAAGATACTGATTCATCAAACAAAATTTTCTGGAATACAAACGCATGTCGAGCTTTACATTTCTAGGCTCTCCTTTAGCATCATAAAACTACCGATTATTTTTAACGGGTTTTCTCGCTATAAAATCCAATGCAACGTTTCATCTCTACTATTTTGTTTTATAAACAAATTACAACATATATCCTGTTCCTACCCTCCATGTTAGACAATATACAGTTTGTTTCTTCACGGTAATTACATAGGAATACAACATTAGAAATGCGGTATGGTTTTACGTACTTAGCAATCACGTTGTACAGATTTGTGCAACCATGGAAATCTAGTTTTCTTTTGGTCAAATTACAGAAGCTTATCAGTACAGCTCTTGACTATATTTTTCCTATGTACCTTGGCAGGAAACAATATGTATACGGCTACGTAAAATCTTTTAAAACACAGAAACAACGATTTTTCATATACAGGAGAATCCAAGCCTACTAGACGCATAAGAAATTGCATTGGTTGAAGAAAATACATCCAAGTCACCTGTAGTGGAAACGAGATAGAATGCCACAATTAAAGACCCGCTGTCTTGAAAACACACGAATGGATATGTATTAAAAATAAGTGGACGCACAGCAAGCTCTTGCTTATGTTGCGAGCAGCGGAAGGAGTAGAGGAACATTGTTGACTTTTTGATTGAAAATCGTTCCTTACCCCGTACTCTATTCTACGCCTACAAAACCTGCACTTCCCTCAGCATAGACTTCAGATTCTCCCTTCAGTGAGGTTTGTTGACAAACCGAGATATACTTCTGGTAAATGGGAATCACGCAAACAACAAAATCTGTCAAGATTCACCGTACAGAGGATATCCCGAGAAAGAAACAAACCACTTCCTCTTTTGTTCAAAACGCAGAAAATTCGCTTCCCAACCTTAAAGATATCCTTGGATCACCCCATTAGCATATTGTTAGTGCATTCCATTCTTTGCCCATACTGTTTAGCCCAATACTGACGCCTTTTCATGAACACAACATATTCATACCTTTTACCACCGAAAAATAGGAAATCATGGGTTGCAGTTGAGTGACTTTTTCCACTGTTCCAAAATGAAAAGATAGCCTTAATAAAACCAAGATCAGCAGTAAAGTGTTCGAAAAAACTGTTGCCAAGGATAGAGAACAGAAGATGTCAATATCATGTGGAGCTGTGCCATGGTCACTCTTATTTTCACCATTACTGCATCCATCGCAGTTAGAGGAGAACGTAAACGTTCCTAAAACAACAATAACATGACCTCAAGGGCAAAGTATTGCATCAAGATTTTGAGAAAGGTTTTTCTACAAAGCGAGAAAAAGACGGCATCTGTGGAAGAATGACGATCGGATTCTTCAGCAAGACAACGCTATAAAATAGCTTATAGTGCCATTTCGATTAAGAGTTTTTGAAAAACAACACATTTCGTATTCGCCAGATTTATTCTCTTACAATTTTTTTCTATATTCTAAAAGAAAAATATGTTGAGGAAACTCAGCTCCAATCGGTTATGGAAATAATAGTATAACTAAAAAATCTTTTAAAGAGGCTGTTATCTGATGAGCTTCAAGCAGTGAAAAATAAATGTCATACATATATTTACGCAGGCATTGACCTTAACGTTAACTTAACTTAACTAAGGCAAGTTATTTCTACCATTTGGTGATATACTACATCGTACATGTAAGCAAATAACACTTCAGATTTTAGTACTACTTGGGCAGAACGTGATAAAGTTAGGATAACAAGTTCTTTATTTTTCTAAATATCTCGTTTTTAGTTTACAAAATATGAAAGTTTTAGATTGTATCGGGTAAGTCCGAGACTGGAGGTAAAATAAAATTTTCTGTATTGTAATAGTTTGTTGTAATATGAAATAATTCTCATTTATCAGCGCTTTTAGGTTATTTTTATATTTAAAGTCACATCCAATTTTAAATCAAAGGAATCCAACATGAACACATCTGAACAAATCTGTTTTATTCATTGTGCAGTCATTGTCATGTTTCTTTCATATTTCAATAGTGTTAGTAGTTAAACTATAAGAAAAAAATGTGGATTTATGGTATCGTTGGATTTAGATTTTGCTATAGCTTTCAAATAATATGTAAAAGTGTAATATCTATTTCACCTAAAGAGATACATGCGTCACTCGTGTGATCCAAATGCTTCAAATCAATAAATGGCCCAAATGAAACTTTCTACACGCCCTATTTTAGCGACGCGACGGTAGATTGACAAACAAACAATAACTAAAACGATTTTTAAACAAATATATACCTATAAGTTCATTTTAGAATTAACTTTTATTAATCTTACTTACTTTAAAACTAATAAACGAAAAATTATTTAATTATAATTCTTCAAACAACTGTTTTTGTTGTTTAAATGTAAACGAATGTCAATTTGAAAATTCAAATGCGTTTGACATTTTCAAAACATAGCTCAAATTTACGTGCAATCACGTCTAGTGTTATCCTTGTCATACACCTTCTACGTAAATGGAATGCTAACGGTTGAATATATATCTCTTTTTTCAACAAACATTTTAAATAGGTGCGCGTTGACTTTTTAAAAAATAAATCTTGGACGCATATATCTCTTTACGTGAAATAGATATTACAAGATGTTTCATTTTAAATAAAAGAATTGAAGTCATCTTTTGAAGAATCAAGTGTGTTAATGATTGCAAATGTACCTGCTTGTAATATCTTATATGGCAAAACATGAATAATTTACCCATACAAGATTCCATCTCACCAGTTCCAAAGAGGAGAATGAAACTAGTTTTAGACTCATCCGGTGTATCTATGTAGAACCTTATAATACCTTCATACTACATATATTGCTACTTACTGAGAGATTGTATTTTTTCTACTATAAAAAATATCCTCAAGTTGTTTTTTAATATTATATTTCAACATGAATATCATTCAAAAGAGTGTCTAAGTTTTTATACAATACAACCAATTAATTCCGCTACATGTAGGTAAGCAACACATATGGCAAATGACTGAATTTCATATGTAACGTTTGTTTTTAAACTTCATTAAATAACTAAAGATTAAAGATATACCAAACGAAATGCCACTACAGGTAATGTAAGGTTAGATGGTTACCAAATATGAATAAATTCTTCTTAAAATGGTAAGAAATGTACACTAATAAATCTTCAATGTTTTGTTTTCCCTTTTAAACATTAGAAACTAATTATACTCTGTAATCACGAAGATATCCATGATATGCAAGGTGTGTTGTCCACCTATTTGTAGCGTCTTAAATTGGTCACGCTATTATTAACTGACATATTAAGTAGTTGAAGAAGTACACGAATAATTATAGCTCCTTAAATGAAATCCAACAAGCTCTAACAAAAATACAAAACACGCTAATATTAGTCCACAAATTATTACTAGAAAAACATTAAACAAGTGTGCCAAGGTAACTAAGTTGTTCGAATTATTACTAACTTCGTGAAAAGACTTCTTTGACGCATCAGACAGAAATTTTTCGTAAATGCCACTTTCCATAATAGTTCTTCCAATTCTATTAAAAGTTTTCATGAAGTAATGACCCTTACGCATTCCAACTACAATTTCCACCTCTAATAAACCAGTGTGTTGTGAAAGTAGGTCAACCATATCTTTTTCCTTTGGAAACATTGCGTTCAGTTCTTTCTTCCCTACATGCGTGCTGCAGTTGCGAAAGTACGCTACTTTTAGTAAGTTATCCGTATCATTAAATAATTTCTGTGTTTTAAAGTTTTTCCTTAGTTTTTCATAGACAGCATTACCTGTGTTTCGAAACATTATTGTTTTCACGTATTCTTGCACAAAAACTGGAAGATTTGAGTCTGCAAACTTTTCCATCGAATCTATTGTTGGTACATATCTAGGATGAGTCAAGACACTTATAAACTTTCCTTGAAAAACGTTATTGATCTGCATGCAATAAAACATATATGTTACTACCAATATTCTTACAGCATTAGTGATAGGTGTAATATTAGTATTGCCTCCAAAAGACAACATTAAAGTCGTCATTAAACACCTGAAAAACTTTTTAAATATATTTCGTTCAAATGTATGATTTGCAATAATCCATACAAGTACTGTCATGGTAGGTAGTATTGTTACTATAACCATGCAAACAATCGGCTCAAAAATGGAAAGAATAATTCTTTGTAGCGAGATTTGGGATATTTTAGGAACAGCCCAGATCGTATCATCTCTATATAACAAATCACTAAAATCATATTCATCGTAAAACTTAAGCATCCTAGCATGAAGGGCAAGTATTGTTATATCCAAACTACGGTTATAGATTGTTTCTTTGTGTTTATCCTCATTGACCTTTAAAAACTGAACGTTGGCATGTAAGGCACTCCCGGAAAGTTCTACCACTCTTTTTGAAATATCTTGAAAATTCAGTAAGGTGTTACGAATTATCATTCTAATTGTGCATCCTTGCATTTGCTTAATAGTCTTCAAAAATGCTACGGTTATGTTATTTTCGCAATCGTAACAGAAATATTTATTAATTTTTTTCCCACATTCATTCGACTTCTCGAATGGATACGCTGTGAATATTTGAGGAACAGACTTATCTTCAAATTTCATCACGATTATTACATTTATAATATTAAACTTCCAGAGTATCAAAAATAGATCTTCTAATTTAGTAGCAATAAGACATATCAGCAAAAAATTTCCTCTAGGACTTTCACTTTCGTTCCATAATGGACTTTGTTTTAATAGTAACAGAAAGTCATTCAAAGATTGAGGATCTCTTATAAAAATTATATAATTGCGGTAATAATGTGAAGACATTTGCATGGATGCATTTATATTAAACAAAGCACGTGGTTTGTCAACTTCTGGTAAAATCCATAAATCTTCGTGCTTTTCAAATACAAAATTTATATGGTTTTCTTTTAGAAATAGTTTAGGAATCAACAATGACACACAAAATTTTAATTCTGTCTTCGAATGATTCAGAGAAAAATTGTAACACGGATTTTGTCGCACCAAGATTAATAGTAGTGTTAGACTATAGCAGTACTTCATGATTCAAGTGTTATTTATTGAGGAGTTAAAGCAGCTTGCGTGTGGTCTAACTGCCTGAACGGCATTATTAAATTCAAATTAAATGGATGATAACACATTTTTACAAATTAGGAACTTTATCGACATTGCATCAATACGCTTTAATAAATTTAACCGTTTGTCAGCTCTCAAGTTCTTATGAAATATTAATGGAACTCGATTTTTCATTTAAAGAACTTTCGTTTGCTTAATGCTTTTTTAAAAATACATACGTTTTAACTGGGACGCATGTAATTTACTCATTGTTATCATCAATGTTGCCAATCAAACAAGTTTAGTCAGTCATACAGATCACTAAATATATGAGGTTTTCCATTTATGTAACTCATTTGACACAGATGTGTCTGACAGATCAAAATTAATCTCAAGATTTACAGTAAATTAATGTTTATCACATTTTGTGTAAACGATTGTTTGTGCCTTGTTCTTCAAACTTCGGCCTTATGCCCCAACAGCGTACTTGCAGCGTATAGGGATTATAAAGTAGACCAACTTTTTAAAAATCCTTTGTTCTTTTCAAACGCTAACCGATGACCTTGAAGTAAGAGTTGCAGGGTAATACCGATATTTCCAACAGATGTCGCTACGCTAGTGTAGTAGCGTCTGTAGATTTATTTATGGGCATTATGAATTACTAAAAAGGCTACAATTGCATTTTCTGTTATTAAATCTCAATTTACCAAATTTATAATGGCATGGTATTAAATTAAAGAAGAAGATGTAAATCATATACAAATATCCAAAGTAATCAAATTTATCGCAATACGTTTTATTGTTCTTGTACTCAAATATCTATATTCAATGGTTACATTTAAATAAATCACACGCAGTTTATCGCTTCACCTTGAGTGTGCTGCCTTTATTAGTCACGCTACGCTGTTTGCCGGTTAGTTTTCAAGTTTTTATCGGTTTTTGTGGTATTCTAAGCCTGGCAATACATCTATGGTTTGTATGAATATACTTTTTTCAATTTATTGCTATTATTGGTGGTCAGTATGATTCATTATAACCTAATCTAGTTATTAATCCATACATCATCACAAAGAAAATATAAACATTAGTGTTTTAATTTTACAGTTTCCTCATTTAGCCCTGAAAAAAGTGAAAGTCAGCCAACAAAACGTAGGCCCAAGCAGTGGTCGAAGTGAGGCGGTATACGGTGGTATGTCATACCGGTACTTTTTATATTTTTTCTGAACATACCTAAACTTATTTCTATGGAAATACCTTACCGGTATGCGTTTGTAGCGACCCGAACGATGACACTCTAACTTATTTTCGTCTCATAGTTTTGTTCTTTACTAGAATTTTCCATGATAAATAGGGTTGTTTATCGGTTTTTGTTTTTGCTTCTGACATTCTAGTTTTGCCGTTTTCAAAAGGATGGTGCAGTTAATGATGTGTTGAATGTAGTTGGAAACATCGATCACTTCAATATATTTTTCGACAAACTGTATAGTTTGTATAGTGCTTCGCTAAAAAATCAGCAGGAATCAAAACAATGTGCAGCGAATTTAGCCATTCAACTGTATTCTGTAGGATATACTTAACACGCGCTGAGTTTCGTCAAGTTTAAGATCTGTTAAAGCTGTATGGAACAACTACAGAGCTCTGTATCAGCATTTTGACAATGCTTTTAAAGATGTTTTCGGATTGACAGAAAGATTAACCGAAATAGGATTGGTCCATAATTTAGGCCTGTTGTATGATGCTCTTTCAGAACTTTCGTATTTATCATTAGAACTACGAAAACGAGGAAAAGCTGTTCCTGGTGCTCATGTCTTAATTTTACGGCAAATTCGTGTGAAGGAATCAATGATACAGAATCTAGATTCATACTTGAAAGAAGCAGAAAGGTCCATATTCATACTTGAATTTAGTGGTGTGAAATTGCACGATATTAGAAAAGTGAAAATAATAAATAGCACACAGTGTTATAGAACTTTAGCGGAAAATCTTCTCCAGCAACGTTTGCTAAGGTTTTCCTCGTCACACAGATCTGGAATGAAACCTCACATTTTAGATGATTATGATGATTTTATAAAAGCATTAGAAATATTTGACTGTAATCAATGGCCACAGGAAGTTAATTTAAGGTACGAGGATGAGAAAATTGAACAGTTGTGTGGAAGGTTTTGACTAATGGGCCATGGCTATATCCGAAGTTTTCGGGACTATGTAGAATCCAGTAATAAAGTATCCGAACCGATAGATTTACTAATGAAGACTGTCAATGGGTACTTTAGTTGTATCTACTGCCGAATGTGAAACTGAAAGCGGTCACAGCGTCTTTAATATTATTTGTAAAATGTATTGGCCCGCCGCTTCATTTGTTTAACCCTGGAGAATACGTCAAGACATGGATCTTATCAGGCTGACGCGACGGCATGCTAACTATTCAAAGTGTAGTGTCCGCAAACCTCCTAGTTTGACGTCTGACTATGAAGCCATATGGAACTATCTTTAGTGATTATTTTTCTTTTCTTTCTGTTTAATTAATAGAAAATTTGTTTACTTGCGTATTTAATCTCTCTTCGAAGAAATCCGCCGTATGATGAAAGTTTTAGGTGTTTAGTTTTTTTCTCGAATATCTGCTGATCATCTATACACTAAAGTTGTTCCGAGCTCGCTATTCGATATTCAAAATAAGGTCGGTTTTTTCGGCGATCACATACACATAACGTCCATACAGGGCCGGATGTATCATTACACAAAATACGCAGCTGTGTGGGATCCATCATCCCGAGGGACCACCAGCCCCCTTCAATTTTCAGTTTCAAAATCATATAGGGGGGAGCAAGGAAGTTCCACAAAATAATCATATAGGGGGGGGGGTCCCCGAAGGACCCACTAACTGTAGGTTCTTACGGCACTAAGTCCATACCGGTAGAAAATATTTGCCACTTCGATCACTGGGCCCAAGAGATAAAAAATTAGTTTTAAAAAATAAAGAATCTGTCTGTTTTATTCATGAACTGTTTACGTTTATAAACAATATTTGCGTAAATGCATATATCCTCGCTAGTGTAGTGGTGAACTCGAACAGTATAAATGAAACCCAGCATATACGCTGGTATTACCTTTCTGAGTACCAAACGTTTGTTTCCCCGCCGAGGAGTAGTTTTTTTTTAATTTTCTAGGTTTCGTTTTCGATGCCTCTATACAGGGACATCATAAATAGGAGGAAGCCACGTGACCACGAAATTTACTGTTGGTTAGGCAACACATCTTGCACTGTTAGCAGATCTGTTGTAATAAAGAATTATGTAGTTTTCCAGTGGCTTAGTATTGGATATATGATGAAACTACTTAGAAATTTAAATATTTAAAGATAATTATATATAAAATTGGAAAATTAAAAAATGACAATATATTAAAGATATTTTTAAAAACAAGAATTAGATAAGGCCCAAACAATGCTGATGTAGCTGTTCAACAAGAGCTTTTTAGTTATTTTTTCCATTTTATTAAATTTAACTGTCCACTATGAAGGATTTTTCATAAAAAGATAATTATGCAGGTAGGGTAAACGAACCACTACTTGGTCATTTAAAGAATATTTGAAGTTCAAACTCATTTAAATTTAAAACTAAATATTTAATAATGAATTTTTTTGTATAGTTATGCATGCATAAATGATATACATACTTAATCATTAAGAGTCATTAAATGATTAATTTTATATTTAAAAAAACCATTTATCAAAATCGGCACTTTGGCAGCCGTCTTAACACAATCGTGTTCTGGGAATAATTAAAGATTAATAATTGACGTGTAATTTTTATTTTCCGAAATTAATGTAACATAATACTTAGAACTAGGTATGCTAGATAACAGAACTAAAAATCGCAATTATTTCAGCTACCAGAATTTATTTATAAAAAAATAATACATTAGGTAGCAGGTTACTAGAATTTAATTAAAAATAATGGCTTACATTTATCCTAAATTTTACAATTTCATTTAGTTATTTTACATTTTATTGCAATTTATGTACAAATTACATAAATGATTCGATATGGCCACCCTGTTTCTCTAAACATAACCGAACTCTATTTTTGATACTATTGAAAACTGAAACTAAGGTTTTTGGTGATATATTATTAATTTCATTTTGTATGGCCTCTTTTAATTCGTCAAACCATCTTGCTGGAAGTAGCCCTCTTGGATTTCATCATCCAATAGTTTTTCGATAAAAGGTGTTAAAATATTATCTCGGTATCTTTCTCCACTGATTGTGTCATTAAAAAACAATGGACCATAGATCCTGCGTCTTGACATCGCAACCTATACACCAACCTTCTGGGGATGCAAACTTGTTTCTTAATAATTGTGGGGATTCTCTGTGGCCCAGGTTCTGTAATTTTGGCTGTTCACATAGCCCGACAAATGAAACCATGCTTCATCTGACATAAATGTAATTTTTAATATGTCATCGTTGTTCAAGTGTTGCATAAACCACTGACAGTATTGAACTCGTAATTGATGATCATGCGGAAACAGTTCTTGTATTACAGACACTTTATAGGGATGCATTCGTAGCTTCTTTTTTAATGCAACTTGGCAACTTCCATATGAAAGTCCTGCGGAAAAAGTTGTTGGTTAGATTATGGTTTAAAATAGTTTAAATTGTTTAATGAATGTAAATAATTCAGAAATAAATAGCAGTGCCAGTTTTTTATTTAAGTTTGCTAATAAAACAATTGAATTACTACAAGTGATAAATCCAAAATAATTAATAATTTAAAACACGAATGAAGCAAAACATATTATTTGTTTAATGCAAATAGATTCCTACCTGTTTCAGTGGTTAAGCCTTTAATGGATTTATGGGGACTACGATTCATTCGCATCTGCATGTCCTCGAGAACTTCATCAATTAATACGGTTGGTCTACCAGATGATTTGCCTTTGCAGATGCAATGTTTTTCTTCAAACCGCTTAAGTATATTATGCCTACGACGTACAAATGCATAGTAGTGGACTTGCACTTCAGGAAAAGCTTGTTCAAATTGTTGGATACAAGATTGTAATGAATAGATCCATGAACCATCTGCATTCTGTGTTCCACTTCGATAGTGAGCTATTAAAATAAATTTATCTTGTTTACTTGTAAAAGGCATCGCAAAAACGTAACCTTCCAAACTGAAATAATTATGCAGTTTTAAAATTTATTATCACACTTTGAATGCGTTAAATCTAACTTACCTCGATTAACTCACAAAAAACAGATTTAGTCTTGAAAAAGACTGATTTTTAAATAGAACAAAATAAACTGTAGAAAACGCAAAACAGAGACCAAGAAACCACGGAACGTACGCACGCCAATGTAATTTTAGGTTAAAAATATATTCGTGAGGGAGTGTAGCCAACGTTGAAAGGTAAAATTTCGCGCCACTTTTAAATTAGTGGTCACGTGGCTTCCTCCTATTGATGATGTCCCTGTATTCTTACAATATTCACTTGCTTAAAAATGCTGGTGTCTCGATGAATTCAAACATGAATAGAGCTTTTGATTAGTTCGTTTTTTATTATAATTTATCTTTATTTATTTATGAATATTTATATGGCACTGAACAATAATTTTCATTGCTTTGCAAAATTCAGCGTCTTTCAAAAACAATTATGAAATTTTCTTTTATAAGTAGTAATCACTCTCTCTAAACCAAAAATTGCTTCTTGATAAATAGAAACTATCATTCTGATATGCATGATATAACATTTGTAAATTACGTAATTGTGTATTAGCATATCTTTATCAGTGATGATTATAAGGTGAGATAACATCAGTATAATATACAAAAACACGCCGAAAAGTAAAGGTAGTAACATATCTAAACACAAAAATAAGGCAATGAAGAAATTAAGAGCTGAGAAGGTAAAAAACTATAATAAAAGCTTCTTAGAAAAAACTATGGGGTTTACTGAACAGAGACGATTTTTGTCAAAAATAATAATAATAATAAAACCTTGTATAGTTCAAAAATTATTAAAAGATGATTTAGATCAAAGATTGCAATTTTTCGAAGAAATAACACATAGGCTTCAGGAAAATGCAAATTTTCATAAAAATATTCTTTTTACTGATGAGGCAACGTTTTGTTTGAATAATACCATTAACAAACAAAACACGCGCTACTGGTCTTCGCTAAATCCTGGCTGGTATGTACAAGGGCACACCCAATATCAGCAGAAAGTCAATGTCTGGGCAGGAATTATTGGAACCCAAATTTTGGGACCTTTTTTAATAGAACATAATTTAACAGCGGATGCTTATCTAGATTTTTTAAGATTCGACTTAGTTCCTGCTTTAGCTGTTCTATTTCCCAATGAACTAGATCCAGATGTACCCCATAACAGAATTTGGTTGGAACAAGACGGGGCTCCTCCTCATTTCGGAATTAATGTCCGACAGTTTCTTGATAATACTTTCCCTTATCGATAGATAGGCAGAAGAGGTGCAGTAGAATGGCCAGCTCGCTCGCCGGATTTAAGTCCACTTGATTTTTTTGAAACTCTAAAAGACCGTATTAGAACAGAGATTAGAGCTATCACACCAGAAACGATTCAAAATGCAGTAAACGAATTTGCAAGACGAATTTATCATTGCCAAGCTGTAAATGGTGCACACTTTGAACACCTTCTATGAATGTAGAGTGTAGTTATACAAAATTTTCAGTTCGTAACAGATAAATATTGAAATAAACTTTCAAACAATTTTTTGCGTTTTAATCAAAATTTACTTATGCAAGTGCATCAAAGTTTTACATCATTGAAAAGAGAAAAACATTCTCTATCAAATGAGTACAATAAAGGGATACCTTCCCATTAAAAAAAATCGAAGCATTATTCGTTGCGCTTTTGTTTTTTAAAAAATAGTTATTTGGTATTGCCCTGTAATGTAAAACTAAACACTAAACAACTTTTATAGGAAACATTTTTCTATAAAATGCATATTTACTGAGATACATAGGATATTCCATACTTTTCGGACACACTGTATATTTAAAAAAAGAAAGAAATTGACGTTCAATAGGAAATATTCTGGGAATCTAACAAACAATTTTAAAAATGTCTCTTAAACTAAGCTGTTGAAGTACAATCTTTGAATAAATTTAGATAACTTTTAACCATTTTCGGCGCTGTAAATTCATAACAACATTTAAATTTGCTAGTTTTGTGCTTGGAAATCGTAAACATATCCTTGTTAAGCAAATTAGAATTATGTATTGCTGATCGCTTAAATAATAATTCATATAAATAAGATGGTTCTGCAATAAAATAATATTAATAAAAATCAATTACTATTTTCACCAAGAGCTTCATATAATATTCTCATGATTTTTGATTCAACTGTGATTTCTGTTTTTTTAACGGTTATTAATTTTAATCTTGAAGTAAAAAATTCACCAAAAATATCTTCTCTAGATTTTGAAATGTTTTAATTTTGGGTGAATAGCTTTTTATTTATATGGCCGATAGCACCTGCTGCCTCGTTGAGTATCTCATCTTCAGTTGTTCGTTTAAGTTTTGTGTCTTGTTGGGAAATTATGAGCTACCCAAAGGACCCTGTTTGATGATGCAGATGAACTTGTTCCACTACTTGCATCCGAATGGGCATAATTTCAATAATGCCATCCTGATTCAATTCATTAGTAATCTGTTCACTGGCATTGTAGACGACATTATAGAGAGATAGGCCTTGGAAGCCTAAGGATTGATTGGCAATTGTTCTCCATTCTTTCTTTTCCGTTGCTTTTCTTTTCCAGTCTCTGATGTCTAGCTTTCTCAGATCTTCGTCCACTGCAGCCAGCCATTTTCTTCTGGGACGTCATCTCCTTCTTTTTCCTATCACCTTCGCTTTCAGCATTTTCTTTGTTCCTTGTTTCCGGGAGTCCCTCGACATGTCCCAGCCATCTGATTCTTTGTGATCTCATTTATGCTATTATTGTTGGGCTGCTGTAAAGTTTATATAATTCCTTATTTGTTCTTCTCACCCAGATTCCTTCCATTTTAATTCCTCCATATATTCTTCGCATCATTTTCCTTTCCCAAATCTTTAATTCCCGTTCTTCGGCTTTGTTTACAAGGTCACAGGTCTTATAAATGTTTTATAAAGATTTTTTTTTACTGCCTTGGATACCAATTTTGACCTTAGCACTTTTGATAACGCTCCTGCACTTCCACTTCTTTTATTTATTCTGCAGCTTAGTTTTCTGCCGTCTTCGTTTCTGCTGTTTATATTCACTCCTAGGTAAGTAACGTTTTCTGCTTTCTCAAACTGATATCTTTTCCCACCTGTACAGCTGTTTATTATTAGCTTCTTATCTCCTACTTCTTTGCCAGATCTCATCACCATGTATTTAGTCTTTTCCTCATTAATTTCTAGTCCTCTTTTCTTGCAGCATTTTCTAATCTTGTGGTTATTAGTTCTAGTCTGTTAGTTCTTTCTTTGATGTCGTTAGTAATATCAGGTCGTCTGCGTATGCTAGACACTGGTGTTACTTATTGAGTAGTGTTCCATTTCTGTAGATGTCGCTGTCTCTTATTAAGTTTTCTAATACTGCCTTAAAAAGCATGGTAGACAACGGATCGCCTTGTCTTACTCCCCTGTTTGTCTTCCGTGTTATCGTCATTTTTGTCAACCTTATTAACTTCTGCGGTATTTCCAACTTTTCCATTCCTCTGTAGATTTCTGCTTTATGTATTCTGTTATAAGCTTGTCTAAAATCTATAAACAGTGCGTGTACGGACAAGTTGCTCTCATAGTTTGTCGACGATACCTATTTCATTGTGAAAATCTGCTCATTGACTGAACGATCTTTTTGGTAGTCACCTATTACTTTATCATACTTATCCATTCGTTTCTTTATCAGACTCTCTAGAATTTTGTACGTAACATCCAGTAGCGCAATGCCATTGTAATTATTGCAGTTTATTATGTTTCCTTTTTTAAAAACTGGAATTAGTATTGCGTCCGATCATTTTGCAGGCATGCTTTCTTCTTCCCATATCCTCACTAACAATCTCTAAAGTCTGTTCTCTAGTTCTGCACGTCCTTCTTTAATGAATTCGTTACATATTCCATTTTCCCCTGCACTTTAATTGTTCTTTAACTTCTCGATAGTTTCTTTAAATCCTTCTCTTGTCGGAATTTCTTCATCATTTTGGGTTGAAGCGTACAATTATGTATTCTCCGCTATTGAAAATATTTTCGAAATGCCGTTTCCACCTGTTGCTTTAGCTTCCACTAAGTTTTCTTCTCCATCTTTGATAAATATCATTTTCTGCTGTCCTCTGCTTTCTCTTTTTGCTTCCTGGTAGAAATTTCTTATGTTTCTATAGCTAAAGTTTTCTTTTCTCTAGATACTCTCTTTCTGCAGATCCCCACGACTTTCCTTCTTAGTTTAACAAATTCTTTTTGGTTTCTTCTGTATTGTTTTCAAGCATTTTATTTTTGGTGATAGTCAGATAATTAAGAATGGTCACACATGGGCATTCAAATGGTTGCTGACTTGGTCAACATTGACAAAATGCTACAAATTCTACTTTTTTTCTAATAACGTGTGACGAGAAGTTGATTTTCCAATACATGATAATCCAGAAGCTAAACAGTTGAAAGAGGTGTAAACGGGCAAATCGAAGATAACGACAACGTTTATCGTTTCCTTTTTTGACATTAGAGCTATTCTCATAAACGCTCCTTACCCCATACTCTGTTGACTTTCCTCAGCATAGACTACAGATTCCACCCTTCAGTGAAGGTTTGTTAATTAACGTCAAAATCTTTATTAATTATAGGTTAATGGTTATGACATTAACTCGGTTCAGTTATATTTGTTACTTTCTGCCATAAATATCAAGATACGTTTGTCAACAAGAAATAAGTTGATAGTAATTAATTCATTTAAAGGATTTCACAATTTCATTTTTTTAACTATAATAATAATAAATCTAAATATACAATTTTAAAATATTGACTTTTTCTTTTGAGTGGTTAAGAATTTACTTTTTATTTATATTTTTATTGGTAATACCACCTATGAATCTTAAGAGATTCTCTTCATCTTCTTGGGTATCCTTTGTCTCACCTTTACAGCGCTCAGTCTTGTTTTCTCGTAATTTTGCACTTCGGATCCCACAGATGTTCACCACAGTGAAGCTTGGAAAGCGCATCAAGTCACTCTCTATCATCGCTATGTCTCCTCCAAGCAAACTGGTGCAGGGAATAGAGGCTGAAAAAGGGGCCTTTGCTTGCAAAAGGTTATGTAGTTCTAATTTTTGGATATGCTGTGTATATCAGTGCCCTAGTAAAAAACCCAAGTTTTCGACCTCTTCACCCCCGTACGGGCGCCGTGGGGCCCAGAAAACCATCAAAATTTCGGACTTTTTCCAGATTCTGGATAATATGTTTTTACCAATGCATTACAGAGGAAAAAGTGCT
>VTPC01090432.1:0-241840 GCA_011009095.1 Ignelater luminosus | reverse complement strand
AACATCGTCAAAAACGCAAAACACCAGAAAAGCTTGGAACGTTTTTTGATTTTCCGCTTATAACTTCAGAACGGTCCATCCTAGCAAACAAATCACTATAGGATAAATTAAAGAGCATAAAATTCTGGGTCAAATGAGTTACCTACAAGCCAAATTTGCTTCAGCCGTATGGCCGCAATCGACAGTCGAAGAACGTCGATTTTGTCAACTTGGCTAAAACCCTGATGTAGTCACATTTAAACGTCTGTAACTTGAAAACGTCTGTTTATGTACTAAATACTATTTTATTATATTACTAATTATTTTATTATATTATATTACTAACTATTTATATTCTAAATCTACTAACGGCTGTTTATATTTTAAAGTGGAAAACTCATAGAATGAAAGTTGCACAGCCTTAATTGGTCTTTGTACTCCAAGCCAAAACGTTTTATTCCTGAAACCAGAAAAAGGAAAAGTGCCTCACACCCTGTATGATCCTCATCTCGTAGCTGACAAAATTATATCAGACCATATATTATTTTTACATGCAATGAGTGGGTGCGACACTACATCTGCATTATTTAATCAGGGGAAGATAAAATCTCTCAACTTTCTAAAAACGAATCCCGAACTGGCAGACGTCATACACATTTTCCAAGACTCTCAAGCAGCTCAGGACAACATAGTCACAGCAGGAGAAGCATTTCTCAAAGCACTGTATGGAGAAAAGGATGCGACATTTTTAAATCACCTGAGGTACAAACATTACGTGACATCCTCCTAGAAACCTCGATTCAACATCGACTCACTACCACCCAGCGAGGCAGCAGCTCGACAGAATTTCTTGAGAGTATACTACCAGGTACAGAAATGGCTTGAGTACGAAAAGAGACCTGAAGACTGGGGGTGGATATTGTGTAAAAGCGTTATTGAACCCCGCACCAGATGTCTTATTACGCCTTATATCTTGCAAATGCAAGAAAGGCTGTCTAGGGCATAGTGGCTACAAAAAGGCAGGGTTGTATTGCTCCCCAATTTGCGCCAACTGTGAGGGACCGCGCGAAAATGCCGACCACTTAGCTGCCTTGGAAGATCTTGATGGCGAGGACCTTGCACAGTTTTCGGGAGAGACGGATGAAGAGCCAGGAGACGAGGAATTCCAAGAAGCACAAGGTATGTCTATTACCACCATCTCTAGCCATCTCATTCATTTTACTAGGTGATGGATCCCTCCATCAGTCCGGACCATCGCCGAAGAGACAGAGGCTCTATTAATCATAAAATTAATTAAACATTTTTGTATATAACAAGCTGCTATATTGTACTTCGCTTTTACTCTCTTACTGTGTATTAATAAAATCTTGGATTGTAATTGTTGAAAAATTACCCGTACCCATAAAAATACGATATACGTAAATGAGGTGGGTATGGCTTAGGCAAGTGAGGGCGTACCGCCGAAAGCGTAATTTTGAAATTTTAAATCTCTAGATTTGTATTTAACCGAATTTAAAAAAGTAGGTACTCAGTGAACGCTGAATTTGATGCTTTACAGTTTTTATTCTATGAGATGTTCACTTAAAGATAGCCGTTTTCATGTTACAGATGTTTAAATGTGACTATATCAGTGTTTTTAGCCAAGATGACAAAAATCGACGTTTTTCGACTGTCGATTGCGGCCATATGGCTAGACCAAATTTAGCTTGTAGTAACTCATTCGATGCAGAATTTTATGCTTTTTATTTTATAAGCCTCAGATTCGAGTTCAGCACCCCACAAAACATTAAGAATGAAAGAGTTCAAAATTCCGCCAAATTTTGCATCTATCAAATACCTGGTTACTGGATCATAAGCTTTAAGGACTATATTCAGAATAAGTCGTGAATCGGAAACATCTTAAATGTTGTAGATTGGGTTGCCACTGATTCGTCGTCTAAGCTAGTGTTTGTTTTTAATTAAATTAGAAACACGTCACTGGGGTTGCATAATTCTGTTGTTGTGCCCCCTTGCTTTCTCGAGATTTTGGAAGAATTTTGAAACGAGGTAGAGAAGAGACTTTATTTGTTCTGTAGGTATGTAGCACAAGAAAGTCTATTGAGAAGTGGTATTGTCGTTAAAATAGGATTGAGAGATGTTATTTCTATCTTGATTTTGATTGACAGTTGGCTTTTCAATGTTAGTGATGTTTTGTGAAAGTCTGTTAGTAGATTTTGCAGCAAATTTGTTAAAATATCCCCCCTCTTTGTAATTTCCGCAGTTTACGCATTGTTGTTGCTCCGAGAGGTCTTACTACAGGTTCTCCTGGTGTTTAATGAACCATAACTACAGGATACGAATTTTTTACAGCTGGCGCATTGTGAAGTGTTTCTTGATTTTTACCACAGAACAAAAGACCATCGATTTGTAAAACATTCGTAGATTTGCTTAGTATTTACTTCTGTTTGTGTTTGGCATTTGGTTGTGCTATGCTATCTAACATATATTAGAGGTTTCCACCTACTGACGACAACCTTTCTTAGAGTACAACAGAAAATGTTCGAACTCGGAAATTCTAAGCAGTTCATAATTAAGGTCCAAGGTATTATTATTTAGTTGCATTTTTGAAACAGTTATAGTTCAACCTTTATGTAAAAGTCATCTAATATTAGTTCGTTTCACTGTTGTGTAAAGTCCGGATTCAAATGATAAAATTATTAGTAAGTCATACAAATTTAATAAAGTCAAAATTTAATAATAATAACAGAAAACTAAAAGTCGCAGAAAAAGTTTATGTGAGAATTTAGATGTTCAGATAATTTTGTCATGTCTGTCTGTTGATCTCCCAGCTTTTACAGAGCTGACATTGGTTATATCAAGTGTCAGTGAAGGTACTTTATTGTGTACTGGTGGATGTGCGTCTGGCACTGTTTGATTTTTATTGCTATATAAATATTATACTTTATTTGTTGTTTCTGGTCTCGAAATATTTCCTGCTTTTCCAAACATTCCTTATTTCTTTTTCTTTCTTTCATTGTCATTGAGAGCACTAGATTTTATATTCATCATAGTATTGATCTCAGCAAATAAAAAAGAGGCGTGAAGCAAAATAAAAACTACTCAGCCACTCCAACAATAAATACGCAATAATTCTTAAGACGGCTATCCATAAATAATTTTCCACTTCATATATTTTCTTTACTTCTTCCGTGGCTGAGTATAATTTAAGCTTTCAGAGTTTCTCAATTGCTACTGAAAACGTTTGTTATTCAAGTTTTCAGTCCTTTCGATGTGAGGGGACTGTTTTTATTACCTAATTCCAACTTTCCGCGCTACTATTAAATAAGATATTATTATGGAGTGTGATTATGAAATATGAATTTTTGAAACTTGCCTTCATAAATTTCCTACTAAAAGACGTGTTCGAATAATTTTGTAAAATAAGCATTTCTGCCGAATTTAATAGTAGGTATAATAAATGATGGCAGAAAACATTCTTTTTTTTATGTTTGAGAAGGTATCCCACATAAGATTATACATATATCTGAGGTGAGAAAGGAAATGTCGAGGAAAGCGAATTTTCAACCGGAGACTCGATTTTTTCAGCACCTTAATTTAAATATTGCCTTTCCAGAATAGAAAATGTGTACATATTTGAAAGAAGTCAAAGTTTATAAAAAAAAAGAGCAACAAGCTGTATATGCTCATTTCCTTTGAGCTGAATATCTAATTTTCCTATATACAAGAATGTTATTGCCTCTGCCTTGGAAACAGCTCAAAAAGCTTATAGTATCAAATATATGTTGATATATTATAAAACATCCGTTGCTGGTAATGTAAATATTTTTTTGCTTGCTATAAACTGAAAGGATTTCCTTTTATGATGATCTTTCATCGTTGTAAACGCAAAAATAAATTTAAAAGTTTCTACTGAAATTTTTATTATTCTTGATAGTCTTCCCTAGCTGAAACGATGTAAAAAGATGCGAAACTCATTTTGTTTTCAAGTTTTTATGTTGCTATCAGATTACATTATAAAATGCAGTGTTAGTAAGTACACCAGCAAGGGTGGTAACTTAAAATGCAAATTTACAAAGTGAAAATTACAAACAAATCTTTTAAAGCTCCTAGAAATTCCCCATGCTTACATTAACTAAGTACAAGAACTCGAAAATCATCCCCAAGTGTTCAGTTTATTTACTGTTTTCCGTAAAATCTATTGTAAACATTTATATACGACGATCGCACGATATTCCATTAACAGAGGGTGTTTTGTACCTACCTACAACTGACAAGTTCACAAAGGTTTCCTCGGTTTCCGTTTAAAACCCTTTCCTGTTAAAGGATGATAGTAGTATGGTCATGCCTTTAGAGAAATTCTAAATTTAGATCCCTCTAAGAGAGAGGCTTGAGTTTGATTTACACTAAAATGACTGAAGGGAGGCATAAAAAAACTGAAGGGAATTGATATCACAATGTGTTCCTTGTCTCCGATATCGTTCCTTGGTTGGTGGAAAAGGCGAGTGCGTGTCAATAAAGATAAGTTGTTTGGGGATTCTCAGTAGGGCTCTGACCTCATAAGTTGCTTGTGTTACAAACCGTATCTGTTTAGTTCTTAAACAAGTAACAGAAAGTCTAACAATTAACTTTTCAGCAAGCGAATTAGGGTGAATGAAAAGAATCTTTCCCACTCTGCAAAATATATTTTAGCAGAAATAACAGAAACCCTAAAAGCTAAAGAATGGAAAATATCTTACAAACAAATATTGACACTGAAATAAAAATATATATACCTATTCCGCTGGCAACAATCACGCTTGGAAAAACATAAAATAAAAAAAGAATCCTCCCATTCTTCAACAAAATACCCCCCGACTTAAAGTTTCTTGTGCTCATTTCACCTGGCGGTTTGGTATGGTGAAAAAGTAACACGCAGGCAGCTTTGAGGTTCAATCAGTGATGTGAAAAAGGGTACAACTACAATGAAACATCCTACAATGTATGAATAGCTCAGGTTTGACGTGGAATTTACCTTTTCTGAATGGGTTTTGTTTAGGTATAAAAAAATACTTTCATTCTACAACGATCCTTTTCTTATGTTAGCATAAAGAATTTCTATTTTGAGCTAGAAAAGAAGATCGGTTATTCCCATCGAGACATATAAACTTACTAAAACAATACAAATAATATTAATCAATATCTCTTGTCGAATCTTTATAGAAAAAACTTAAAGTTGAGCATGACGAGATTATCTTTCTGCATTATTGTGTGATCAAAGCTATTATGTTATTATTAGTTTTGTGGCTTATTAATTGAAACGAGAAATTAATTTGCAAAATGTATAAGGTATCGGTGTAATTTAAATTTTGTAGACTCTTGCTCATAAAAGTTTGTACGACTTTGCATAACTTAAACGAGGAATGTTTCAAAACATTTGGAAATGGGGCTCTTCCTGCAATATCCTAAAAGAGGAAATCACTATATAAAGGGAATTGGAGCTGTCGCCTTCCTGTATAAGAGTCTACTGCAGATATCAGTGCCAAGTCTGTGTCACGTTATTTAATAATTATGAGCTGTTACATTACGGTTTAAAGGAAAGCAGTAATAATAATCAACGAAAATGAAAAACAATGTTTTGAGTCTACACAAGATCACTTTTTAAAAATCTATATAAAGAAATAATCAATAAAGATAAAAAAAATTGAGTGAGATTCATTTTTAGAAAAATCAAACTAGAGAATGACTAAATGCAACGGATAAAACACAAAGCAGGTGCTTCAAAGACACTTATAGTTGCTATAAGCCAGAATTGATCTAATGAAAAGTAAATAACAAAATTGATTGAAGAGAGACAGGGGAAACAGCTACCTCTTTCAAAATTTAGGTGACAAACCGTAGTTAAATTAAGCATGCGGATACTAGAAAGCTAATTAATTTAATGTTTGTTCAGTCATGTAACAACATTTCCGGTACACGTTAACAAAACCTTAAACTGCATTTAATCGCGGGATACTTAGTATGAACATGGATAACGCTTCCAGTTATCTACTTAAGTGATTTTTTCCTAAACCATTTCTGGACCTTTGTCGTGAAACGCAACAACTGCTTCTTATAGGTTGCTGCATTTAGTATTCAGTAAACCTTGTGACTTCCCATTGTATCTACTAATTATTGATTTGTATCGTATTTTTTCCCGATTCACTAGCAAAATTCTGGTTTTCAATCACTAGTGCAATTAGAATAGAGAAAGTGATTTATATTATCTTATTCTAAGCAGCAGTTATTGTTACTTTCAATCCAGTTGTAGTAGCAAAGAGATTGTGGCAACTTATGCCACTAAAATGCGAGTTCCGGCTTTACAAAAATCTAAAGAAAGATCTGAGACTCGCAAGAACTCAAAGAACTACAAAAATTTACAAGTACGTACAATCCTAAGAACTAAAAGAACTTTTAATAACTCAGAAAGTTATGCAGAAATTTGTGACACCTGCAGTCTGTCGATTTATGAAAATTTATGGCCCCGTAGGGTCTTGAGTGTTTGGAAAAGTCAAGAAGTTTTCCAAAACGCGAGTTCGAAAGAACATGATGGTCAGCAAGAAATAAAGAAGATAACGATTTTGACAATTATATATTTTTTTACAAAAGTTTCGAAAATAACTAACAAGTTAATTAATTCCAAATAATAATACAAGTGTGTTTAATACGAACAAAACGCTTGAAAGGTTACCGGTTCATTGACTTCTCCCTTCAATAACTTTTAAAATCTACTTAAGAGATTGTTTGTTTTCGGCTATCTGTATGAGGCCAGAAACATGCATCCGTCATACAATCCACAAGAAATAGTCCACGAATAGCAGCACAAGATTTAAAAATCATGAGTGCTAAATTAAAACGCAAAATGACAAAGGAAAGTTTAAAAGACCCACCGATGTTTATACCGACATTTGACAATACTGAGGACATAAAAAATAATTTACAATATAAAATATTTATGCCATCTAAAAACCAGAATATAAGCAGTAAGAGTGGGAAGACTGATTCAACAATGCAAAAAATGCCAGAGATATGGCCATACTTAAAGATTTTGTAGAAGGGACCCCGTGTGCGTCAGATGTGCAGAGCACCATCTATCAGTACAGTGCACTAAGTCAGGAGAGCTATCATTTAAAGTTCAGCAATATTTGTGACTCTAATATACGGAAAGTCTTCCCAACAACATGCATTGCAGATAACTACTCAAAGGAATACTATTAAAGTAAGCTTAGCAAAGAATTTCTATGTGTCTGCCCAGACTGAAATTCATGCTCCAATCGTGCTGCAACACCAACTAACAGTAATTCCTTTTGGTAGAACTAACCAACTTGCTTCTCAATGAAATACTTGTAGATTATCATAAAAATAAGCCGGAAGTGTTACTGAGAATGTTAAACTTGAATGAATATGCTGTTACTCTACCAAAAAATTAAAACATTGCCATCGCTGAAATTATAACAACGGAAAACATAAACCATTCCAACATTCTTTATCTCCTAAGAAACTTCCATTCACCTAACACTTTCACATACAATTTCAATTTGTCACATTTAGACAAATATACCAAAATACCTGGTGTTAGGATTGCTTCAGAAATATCAGGACATCTTTGATGAAAGTGAAGGCAAATTAACAAGTGCTGTTAAGATTAAGCATCGCACAGATACTGAGAACTCACTATCAGTATCTAGAAACCAATATCCCATCTCTTATAATACTCAACGAGAAGTGGTTTAGAAGGAAATAGAAAAATTTCTACAAGCAAAGGTGACTGAATCTAGGACATCTGAGTGGATGTAATGCGCCTACAGTAATGATTTTGAAAAAATTGCCAGATGGTACTTTAAAACATCGTCTCTGCAATGACTACGAAGATCTCAACAAAGAAAGAAATATTTCCTACTCCATGGTTAGCTGAATCGCTAGATAACTTAGGCAAATCAAATCTGTTTTCAACCTTCGATGTCACTAACGCTTATTATCAAATCGATCTTACTCCAGAGTCAATACCAAAAACAGCATTTACAGTTCCAGGAAATCGCTACCAATACAAAAAAGAATGCCGCTTGGATTGGTTAACGCACCTAGAATATTTTAGAAATTTATGAATGCAGCACTTTCTTCATTGTGACTCTGCCTTTCTTGTAGTGTTTTTTCTACGGGGTCTAACTTTTTATTTTCTTCGTGAATTCTTTTGTTCCACCGTTTTCATGGTTAAATCGGCGTCTCTTACCAGCTGTTGTAGGGCCTGTCTTTTTAAATTTCTTTTTAGCTCCATTTGGAATTAGTAAAGAAGAATATCGTTATTTTTCTCCTTTATTCCCTGGGTCTCGACTGCGGTGACTGCTTCGTAGAAACGTTTTTCTTCGCCATCCAGTTTAGACCTTTCTTCAATTTCCATGAAATATCGTTTTGGTAAAGTTTTTCCATTGTATTCCTTAATTATGCAGGCAATCGTGCCTAACGTTATATATGGATGTGTTTGAAATGCTTGTGTAACTTGGCCTCCTTCTGTTGAGGATCGGACATTTTCTTCTTTGATGCTGTGGTTGTTACACAATTGGATAGAATGTTTGTTGTGACTGTCTTAACAGGCAGACATCCTTCTGGGTTGTCTGCTATATTTTCTTACTGTACCAGAGCAAAAAGACTAATTGTAACAAACGCTGGCCTGAGGGCCCAACTAAAGTGTCTGATAACTCTGGTGCTCTGGTGCCGAGAGGAGAGAATGAAAATATCCCTCATATGTTCAATGCCTGATTTCTCACAGTTCATGAGATACAAGTAAAGAAAGATAAATAACATCCTACTTTCTGAGAAATCATCATTTTTCTAGAAGATTTTTGATTAGTTGAGTGATAAAAACTTCAGAGTTGGAACAAAAAGCTTTTCTGACCGCAGCGGAAGCTCCTTCTGAGCTGGAGCTCGAAACTAGAAGTTTCACTGTTATTATGACGTAAAAATTTTAACAAACTGTTAAGTTCATTTAGGAATTATCGTTTCGTTTAGCTCTATGCTAAATTCCGTTTAATATTTATTATAAATAGAGTATAAAAATCCATTCCGTTTCAAAATTATAAAGTATAAATTGTATTTCCTATTCTGTAGGTTTCTTTAGATATCTAATTTTTCCTTTCTCGATAAATGTTATTCACCCCTAGTAAATTTGAGAAATAAAAATTAAATGTATCTCAATTTCGTTATTTTTTATTTCTTTATTTCGAGCATTTTGACACTATATGTAAATTAGTTTTACGAAGCTATTTGAGTTTAAACAAGATGAATTGGGTTGATTTCTCCAGCCTTAGTGTTCTCCAATGAACGCAATCCTGTCGTCACCATCGCGAATCAGTTCATCGAGGGGAAAGGACGCTTCAATATGGCGTCAAGCCAACGCGTCTTCTCGTTTGATAATTTGAGAAGAGTGAGTCCTGAGCTTTCAACAAGAACGCGGTGTTAATTTACGCGCGGTCCCTCACCTGGAGACCTTCCTTGTTGAAGTTTTGTAGAAGTCGCAAAATCCAAGTGTGATTTAAGTTAATTTTGTTACGAAGTATAAACGCGTCGCGATCTTTCCTGTAGTTCAGGAAGCTATCGTTGTGTTCCGGCACCTTCCTTTCTTTATCAGTCTCTGTGCTAGATAAAAAAATCTTCATCAGGTGTTACCGTATCGTCCCGGCGAACAAGCCTGTCTGTATTATATATATAACACATGGGCTGAAAAGTCCCAGGCCTAACAAAGAAAACACGTTTTTTTTTTGTTCAAAATTAGCTTTATTCATCAACGTAATTTCCATCAAGAACAAAGCAATCATTCCAGCGCCGTTCTAACAAAAATTCTTTTCTTTGCCATATGCGGTCGTTTCTTTGCAATTTCGGCCTCCAATAACGCTATATAATATTCACTGTTGATGGTATTTCCCTTCTCAAGATAGTCGATGAATATTACACCACGCACGTCCCAAAATACCGAGGCCATAACCTTTTCAGCCAACTGTTGTGCTTTCGGTCGCTTTGGACGAGGTTCACCAGTTGCTGTCCACTCAGATGACGATCGTTTTGATTCCGGAGTGAAGTGATGGATCCATGTTTCATCCATTGTCACGTATCGACGCAAAAATTCCGGTTTGTTACGTTTAAACATGGCCAAACACTGCTCAGAAACATCAACACGTTCTTGTTTTTGGTGAACAGTGAGCAAACACGGCACCCACTTTGAGCAGAGCTTTCTCATAGTCAAATGCTCATGCAATATAAAGCCAACACGTTCTTTTGATATCTTTACGATGTCAGCTAACTCACGCAACTTCACTTTTCGATCATTCAAAACGATTTTGTGGACTTTTTTGATGTTTTCTGGTGTTACCGCCTCATTTGGACGTCCACTGCGTTCTGCATCATCGGTGTCTCTACGACCACGTTTGAAGTCAGCAAACCAACGTTTTATTGTTGTTTCTGATGGAGCGGAGTCCCCATAACACTTTTCAAGCCATTGCTTCGCTTGAACGGTATTTTTTCCCATCAAGAAGCAGTGTAAAATTAAAACACGAAATTGTTTTTGATCCATTGTTTTGAAAATAACAAAAGTAGCGTCACTCTTAGCACAATAACTCATAAAATAATGAATAGAATATCATGAAATTTTAACAGCTGTCTTTTGAAGGTTAGTACTAACTGAAAAAGCGGTGAATGCAATAGAACTAGCGCCATCTATTTGTTAGGCCTGGGACTTTTCAGCCCATGTGTTATATCTATATCTTTGGGAATCCCCGACAGCTGGTTGACCCAGTTTTGGCAATCCACGACGATTCAGTGTGCGTGCGCCGAAGCTCGGCATAGCCGCTGGTGTAAATAGTGAAAATGCATATAAGCGCCCTTGATAAGTTCGTGCCAGTGTTTTGCGTCCATTTATAATTATTTGGATTTATTTATATCGCACAAGGCCGCACTACGAATGCTAGCTGTAAGTTCGCTTTATTATGTAATTATTATGTTATTTTTAAGTACCTAAGTGTAAATGTCTTAAAGAGATTATTTCTTGCGTTGATAGTAATACTTTTGAAAATCTGAATTACCTTTTCTTTATCGCAAACCTAAAAAGAGTTTATTAACATTTGTATCAGTTATAAATGCTGAAGCAATAAGTTAAAGTTCGTTTATGCAAAGCTTGTTATAAACAAATATTGTTAAGAAAACTTGTAACAGAACTAGAGGTTGTTTTAATATTTAACGTAATTATTGAATCAAATAGCCGATCTCTCTTCAAACAGCTGTTCGCTTCTCGAACTGCTGATATTCATTAACGTTATTTATATCAACAAAAGGTAATGCTTGTGGCAATTGTTCTCGTCACCTTATCTCTGTAAATTTATTGAAATAGTTGGTTTTATTTATACATTGGATTTTATTAATAGTTAAAGTTTATTATCTAAATTCTTTAGTTTAAAGGTTTACATTTCGTATTTCTTTTTTCATTATGACTACAACATTTGAAATATAGGTCACTAGTTCATTGATCTACTTGAATTTATAACGCATCCACTTTGTTTACAATATTTACTGAATACCTCTTTATATTTGTGTATTTATGTACAATCTTGACTGTAACCTGAACTTATGTTTTCCTGTTCTCTTTGTTTATTGTTGCCTGTTGTATATATTTGTTTTAACTACTACGTGTGTCAATATATGCTTTGTTTCACATTTAATTGTTGTTTGTTTGTGGTAACACGCGTGGTAGGACTTGTTTCAGAAAGCATAAAGTTCGTGGAAAAAAGGCTGCTGCAGAGTTTCGACTGTGCACGCTGAAAGTGAAGAAAACCATAAATAAGTTTTGTACGAATAAGCAGCTGTCGCAGGAGAACCCTACTAAGCATTTTTCCGATCGGAATAGTTGGTTAGTCTTAGGATCAGCTGTTCACTTATATCGGTCAAGGTTAACTAAAACTGGCGCCCTCTCAAATTTCAACCCTACTGTTATCGCTCTCTGTCATTTAGTTCTCCCTATGACTCCGGCCCGATCTCCGACGAAAGAGAGTTAGTTGTTTCTTAGGGCATAGCGTTATTATTTTATGCTATGTCATTTCACAGGTCACTAAACACATTTTTACACGTAACAAAAAGACGACATTCTTGAAACGGCTAAATTCAAGTCAAGTTTTCTGTAATTCATCACACTAAAGAAATGTCAGTCTTGTAAACGGTAAAAACACTAATTAGGGCATATGATTTGTGAAAATGGACTAGCATCGGTAATGAAAAAAGAACTTATTAGTTATCACAAATTCTTTGAGTAAAAGAACTAAGTTATTAAAAAAAAGAATTCTTTTTTGATTCTCTGCTTAATTACAAGTGTTACAAAGTCTTTCATAAATTGAAAGAGTCGTTAGGCTAGCTGTCAAAACTCAAACAGTACTGCAGTACTTTATGTTCTTCTGCTATTTCTCTAGGAAGCTAAACACTAGGAATTCACGGTCCCTACCGAGGAGCTATAATCCACCATTAGCTTCATTGAGTAGACATCGTAACTTTTATTGATTTTGGTGCCTGAGGACATCTCATTCAAGCCTTGTTGAGTTTAAAGTAGCGTTTTATCAACTTTTAGTGTCTTACAAACCACTCTCACTCCTTAGTGAACAGCAACGTAGATCCTGAATGCTCGAAGCCTTCGGCCCGTACAAATCAAATTGTGAGACCCAATACATGAAATGCCCCTGATAAACTTTTAAGAGAGACTCATTTAATAATTTCTTATGTAATACAAGAACTGATTCTCGCTTGTTAAGGTTTTTTGTTTGGTAGAAACGTGCATTTTTTGCAAAAGCTTTTTTTTCAGTTGGAAATGATTTTATCTTATTATTTCTCTTAATAGAGATCGTAAAATGATGACGTATTATTCTTAAATCATTTCGCTTTGGTATCCTGGTCCCGTGCATGCAGAACGATACATTCCACAACTACTACTTTCAGCAGTTCTTTCTTTCATTGGAAGTGATCTAACAACTCCGCTGATAATAATAACTTTAACCCTAACTAAATAAATGATTCTGCAAAATGAATGCAGTTGAAAACTGATAATTATCATCTTTATTCCCGTTACCACTGCTGTAGACCACGAGCCAACCTAAATTCCTTTTGTCAACTAGGCTGAAGAGTTCCAGTTCCTAAATCTATCGGCGGTTTCTCGAGTATTGTGTTGGTAGACTCGGACCTTGTAAAGTATACTGTAAAACTGTAGCTTATTTGATAATAAATCAAACAGATAAATTCAAAATACCACAGACGGTACTTGTGAATTCTTCTCAGGGTAGGTCACGCACTTGATTTATGTATAAATCACATTTAGAAAAATGATATTGACGTAAATTTAAGTTTTATGATGTAACTTTATTGGTTAGCGCCCTTTCATGATTGATGCCCGTGTGCGGTGCACACGCAGTACACGCCTTGTATTAGCCCTGAGTGGAAAAGTTGAGAGTTATACTTGTTAGTTGCAATTTGAACAATCAGATTGTGATTTATGTATTTTCACAGAAAATTAAAGTTAATCTTGCAGAAAGACAAACAAAAATATCTGCCGATTATTTGAATTACACAAAAATCTATGTGAATTATAAAAGACTTCGAAATTTCCCATAAGGCGACATTCTTAATTTCATGTTTCAGTAACATCCTCTATATACAAGCGTAAAAGCAACATTTTTATAACAATTCTGTTAAAAATGGTTCAGAATAATAAACAAAAAGTAAAAAATTTATTGACAACCATAAAACCATTTGAAATGTTGTATTTAAACAGATCTCTTTGTCTGGCAATCCTCTAGTAAGGGTAAAATGCTAAAAGAAAACACATTTCTCTTCTTTTTGTTATGGAACTAAGCAAAAGCGATACACTTTACAGTTACAAATGTTTTCTGTATTTATTTCGCAAACTCCGAACGCCTTTCCTTTGCTTGTATTGCAAAGCAGTCGGTGACAAATCACTGCAAAACGGAATAATACCTACGTGGAGAAGACATTTTACTGATTACTATTTTATTTTATACAACAAATTTTCATCTTTATCTCGGTACAAAATGAAAGTACAAAGAAAAAAAGGAGAAAAAGATTAAAAGAAAAAATTTATTTTAAATTTTTTATCATCATTGGAAAATTTAATTTCCGTTAGATGCCGTTTTTTGTTTTACATCATTAATAACTAACAGGTTCATACAATAGGGCCCTGCGTTGTGGCGGTTTTATGTCAAATATGTGGAAATCAATTGACTTCCATTGAAATTGTTCAGATTACACCAGTTATTGGAAAGCTCGCCAAGCTCGGTAATTTAGGAAATGTTCCCCACAACTACGTCACTAATCCCCTGCATAACTCTTAAAACCTTCTGTTGTTGCTATCTGATAACAAAGGATTTTATTCGGAATTAATATAAATTACTTATATTAGATGTGGAAACCAACAGATGATATTTTGTTGGATATATTTTATATTTACTGCAATTCAATTTTAATATTTATTCATGTTAATATTATTTAAAAATTATCATCAACTAATGCATGAAAATGATTGATATTTAAATTAATTAAATTGGATTATTTATAATGCTGTTAATAAATGACGTATTAAAACCCTAATTCAATAATCAATATTACACAGTGACGTTCACGTGGCTTTCCCATGATGGAAATTTCATAAATTATTGCTCATCTTCTAAAATCTTATAAAAAGCTTGAAACTTGTCTACTACCCTAAAAAGACTTCTTTGCCCGTGAAATCTATTAAGTCAGTCTAAGATCATGAATTAAAGGCTGCATTTGCATACTTAATCTGACATTGTGCTAGCACAGTCTCACCTTCAGAAGTTTGTTTGTATAATAAAAGGTCAAGGTTAAAGCATCTACTGGATTTTGTATAATTTATTCGATAGCATTTGAAAAACTAAAATCCTACTATTCTGCTTCAATAAATGACTTTGGTGTTTTTAAAAAACACTAGAATTAAATATCAACTAAAGAATCAATGTACTCCGATCTAAAATTATCTAAGAATAATTCCCTGATGCTCAAAGTAAGCAATTCTTCTTACACGTTAGATCAAAAATGATCTTTCATTGATTTGCAAATAAGTGTTTAGAATAATTGGGAAACTTCGCCTCTGGTAAGTGCATGTAGATCGAGTAGCCCTGTAACTGCCAGTGTCCGTCCCAAGCCCGGATAAATAAGGAGAGTTTTCAGGTGAGACCAGCAATTTGCCTGAGGTAAAACATTAATGCGCTCCTAGAATCAACAGATTTGTCGCTAATAGGACGGATCAAAATCATAACAACAGAGCGAGATCACGGAATCAAAACATTTACGATTTGCGACCTGGAGTATAACCAAGACCAACAAACCTTAATAGAGCTAAAGAAACGCAGAATCAACATGTGCGCTATCGGAAACAACAAAGAAGGGCAAAAGAAACACCAAAATCGAAGACTATGTGCTAATATACTGTGAAAAAGAAACAAATAAAAGAAAAACATCAGCAGTTAGTCTCCTAATCCCAAAATCTGAATACCAAAAAACAAAGCGACTTATATACCTATAAGTATTTATGTCCCCGATATCAGCAACGCCAGGAAGAAAGAGCTGAATTCTACTATGACCTGCCTAAACGTGACAAAATTATTCTACTCGGCGATTTCAACGCAAGGTGGGCAACGAGATTCTCCTCGGAATTAAAAATAAGTTCAACGAAGAAATTCTGAGCAATAATGGAGAACATTCTTGTGCACACAATGAATTACGAATAAACAAGACGTTCTATCCGCACAAGCCCCACTATAAATATACGTTTGAAAATACCTGGGGACATAAGTCAACTATTGACTTCATCCTAACAAACAGAAACGTTCATCCCAGACGTAAGAGCTTTAAGTTCTGCGAGCACTGGAACCAACCATAACTTGTCAAAATAAGAATTGTTATACAAAAGCATAAAAGAACAGAACTTGAAATAATCAAAAAACTTAAGATCCAGTCATTCTTCGACGACACAACAAAGTATCTTTACGAACAAAGGCTGACAGAAAAAAACCAACGAAAACAGCATACTAGAAAAAGACAAAGCTGAGACAGCATGGGCAAAATTTCACGCAAATATAATGAAAGAAGTCGAAGAAGCACTGGGTAAGCACAGAATCAACAAAACTGCCAAGAAAAACAAAGCCTTGGTTTACACTAAAGATTAAAATTTTTGCAGAAAAAAAAGAGTAAAGCGTAGGGAAAATGAAGGGAATGGCGGTCAAGTAGGTAATACCAGCTAGCATGCTAATATTGTGCAAACATATTTCATTAAAATCTGAAGTTAAGCTCACTCCAACAGCAGTTCTTTGCAAATAAATTCTCAAATATCCTTAAGAAAGCCAGAGGCTACGAGCCTCAATCGCATAAAAAGTTTCAATCAACAAAAAGCCTTTTTGTACTAGGAAAACTTGAAGAGGCTTCTAGAAAGATATCATCATTTTAAACAATCTCGTATATTTAATGCTAACGTGACAGACATATCTACAGTACAAAGGCCGGCAAGAATATATGCAGAAAAAGGAGCAAAGAAAGTTGAATTTGGCACTAGTTTGGAGAGAGGAAGAACAACAACTATTATTTATTGTTTCAGCGCTTCCTGTCTTTATGTATCCACAATGTTCATTTTTGGTAGGAAAAGAATGGCACCAACACTGAAGAAGAACGGACCTCCTGATGCAATATACCACTGCTTGAATAATGGCTGGGTGAACGAGAATCTGCTTTTGGCGTGATTATAGGACATTTTCAAAAGAGTGCTAAGGCAACCAACGAGAACCCTATACTACTAATCGTCGACAGTCATGTAAGCTCTGAGCTCTGAATGTTTACTAATTATATCTCTTCATTAAAATCAGTGTACAATGCTGAATGTGATAAATACATGAAATGCCATCCTAAGGAGAGAATTACTGCAAATGAAGTTGCTGAAATTTCTAGTAAAGCATTTGTTAGAATAGCGAGCTCAGAGGAAGGCTATAAGAGGTTTTGAAACCAATTCAGACATTTCCACAGACACTAACTTTGCTGATGCTGACAATTTAACTTCCGTGGTGAATGTGCAACGAGAAACTCTAGAACCAGACAGAGTAGCGTTTGTTGCTGTTGAAAATCTATGCTCCGTGATTGATGTGCAAGAGATAACTCCAGAACCGGCAAAAGTATCATTTTCCAAAATATTGAATCCTGTGCCTGGATGTTCAAAAAATAGTACAAATTCTGATTATAACAGAAAAAAAAACAACATTTAGAAATTTTAACTTCCAGCTTTATGAAACACACATTGAATGCAAAGAAAATAAAACTAAAAGAGGGTGTAACACATACAAAAGCACAGGAAAAATCAAGACAGCTAAGAAAAACGTGTTGAAAGAACTTGATTTAAGTTATGTAGCGGATAATGAAAAACAAGAAGTCATCATCAAAGTGTTGAGACGAAAGAAAGCCGTTAACTATGGAATAGTATCGAATTAAGATGATGAAGAAAACAGCCAGATTTAGATAGTAAGAAGAAGATTGATAAAGACATCTGTATGGTATGTGGAGAGTTTGGCAAGAACAATGAATTATGATGCTCTGATTGGGCCTATGCAGCCTGCGCAAGCACGGAAAAAGGAAAGAGATTTATATGCGACTTTTGAGAATGAAAATAAAAACGGCCCCCGACTGTCATTACCTTCACTTAGAATATAATATCGGCCATGACGTATCTCTTATTATCTTTTTATAATAATTTTTACGTTTTGTATATGGATAAGATCTCAAATAAATTATTTCTTAGTTACCTGTATGCTCCTCATTACTGAAATAGCGACCAGTTCTTCATAATTTCCAAAAACGCTTACGGGGCCGTCATTCCCTTCCTTTTCCCTACAAATAATACAGAAGCAAGACTATCACCTACGAAAGAGAAAGAAACAGAGTGAACTCGGAAATCCAAAGAATTAAACGTAGCTTTTGAGAAAGGTTATCATTGGATATGAAGCACGACCTGTATGGAGCCCAAAAGAAGGTGTGGAATATGTTCAGAAACCGAAAAAACTCACACAACCAAAATAACAATTGAAGAATGGGAAGACCATTTCTACAATCTCTACAACGACAACGGCACAGCAAGGATGGATGAGACAAATAAAGAACACAAAGTAAAAGAAACAACCTCAAAAAAATTAACGTTCGCTAAGAAAAGCATAAAGATTAAGACTGCAAAACTAAAAAATAGAAAAGCTCCCGGTACGAATATTGTTACTAATGAAATGCTGAAGTACGGATGTGATAAGTTATTAGAGGAATTATGTGGTCTTTACAATAAAGTACTCGAGACAAAGGAGGTATCAGTGGAATAAAATGAAAGTGTGACTATACCGATTTTCAAAAAAGGGGAAAAGGCCGAACCGAGAAACTATCGAGAAATAAGTTTCCTTACGAAAGAAGTAATGCAAACAGGGATTAGCGAAGAGCAGCGTGAGTTTAGACAGAACAGATCCACTACAGACGCAATATTTATAATCCGCCAATTAGCAGAAAAAGGAATTTTTAAATGTTTTTAAAAAATCCCGCCAAAAATTAATTAGTTTGGGTTGGTATGAGAACAACAAAAACAATGCAAGTTCACATCTTTGACTTTCTTATAAATCGATTTCCGCAAATTATTGTTGAATTTAATATTTGGTTTGCTCATTTATTAAATTGAATTAGGAATCGTGTAGCTTTAGGCTTTTTTCATTTAAATCATCTTTTGTAAAGAAATAGAACCTTTTGAATTCTCAGTACTTCTCCTTGAATTCTTGAACTACGCCCGTATTTCATCATTATTTCTAGATATTCTTTGTTTTCTCGTATAAAAATCTTATTTTTGTTTGACAATTTTCTAAAATTTCTAATTCAAATTAAAAAAGTAAAATAAAGATCGAAAATCATCAATCGCCCTTTTAAATTAATTTTTATAGGTTAAGTTTTTTTTTATGTTGGTTATCGACCCCGTGATGGCAGTTTGGGGTTTGTCCTTGCAAGCAACAGGCTGTTGTAATTTGTAAATATTTTTCGTTGTGTAATGTATTCCCAAATTTGGGTTTTGGTGGGAATTCTTTTGTTGTTGAACTCCGTTGAATTATATTGTTCGTTGACGTTGTATATTTGGTCGTCTTGCAGTGTCCTTTAAAGTTTGGACCAGGAAAATCGCCGGAATCGAAATACAAAACTACTCGGGGTCTGACATCGGAAAATTCAAGAAACCGAAAAACTATGGGAGCGAACCAAATAGGTCTTGAATAATTACGACACCTGGATTTGGTTCAGTATTTAGGCAACTCATTTGAACTGTAAACTTGAAAGAGCAATATTGTGCGACAATACTGGAATTTTCCATAGGCGTAACCATTTTTCAAGGTGATTTCAAACAGCTAGAATAAAAGATTTTATAATTGCACGTACATCACCATGTGAAATAATTTGGATTGTGGCTAAGATTAGATTGTTCAATACTAAAATGTTCTTCTGTGTTTAAATTTTTGAAATTCTTTTAAACATAAGTTTAAAACTTTGATAACTAAGAACATAGGCAGTTGTAAATAAAGCAATCTTGATGACGTCATCTCAATCTTGAGTTTAATGAAAAAAATTAGACTTGAAGTTTGATGTAGTTGTTTATATAATTCTTTTAAACTGTAATAAAACGTATTGATTGGTTTTCTATTACTTTGTTTTTTTTGTGTACTATTAATAAATAGTAAGTAAGTCTGCCCAGGGCTTGTGTTTTCTAGCGAGTTCAAGAAAGCACGGGTGCTCAACTGAATTCGGTATATTTGTTGTTTTTCTTAAAATTCATAAGTAGAGTTGTATTGCAGACTTGCTATTTATTATCTTACCCCTATAT
Organism: Ignelater luminosus; assembly: GCA_011009095.1. NCBI lineage: Eukaryota > Metazoa > Arthropoda > Insecta > Coleoptera > Elateridae > Ignelater > Ignelater luminosus. The sequence goes on along the minus strand of VTPC01090432.1, from coordinate 221,913 downwards.
CCCAATTTAAATTAAAGTTGCTTGACACCCACGACCAAAGCGAGGTAAGTTCCCTAAAGGCGGATTACAATATTAGTAATAAGCATTAATTCTGTGCTGTTCCTCTCAGTAACTTTTTAGCTTGTTACACAACGTGAGACTTAAGATGTCATTACAATACTAAGCAAAAGAAAGCTAGACTCCAACACTATAGCGGTCATTAAAGAAGTAAATACCTACAACAGCACATTCATAAGAGTGGAGAATAAATGATCAAGAAGGATACCTAATATCTCTACCAGCATAAGACAAGGTGATAGTTTAAGCCCGATTTTATTTAATCTTATTATGGATGAAATTATCAAGAAAGTTAAGAAGGCAGACAGGGGTTATAGAATGAGCAATAAAGAATATGCTATGCGGATGACGCAGTTTTAATATCGGAAGACAAAGATAATCTGCAAAGGTTCGAAAAAACAGCACAAAAATCTAATCTGATCATATCTATGATGCCAATAAAACACAATCCCTCACAGCTAACAGTCTATAACGAAAGTGTAGAACAAGACATTCCTTCAAATATCTGGAAGTCAAAATCACTAGCAACAGACATACCGTTAAGGGAGGAAGTACAAACTTAGACCACTAAAGCGACAATGGTATCGGGATTCTCACGTAACATAATAAGGAAAAACCCGTGTAAGACCCATAATGACATACGTCATAGAAAGCTGAAACAGGGAAAACTAAAAACCTTCCAAGAACAACTAAAATAAGAAGTCTCAGAACCATCACAGGTCATTTGCTAAGAGACAGAAAACGAAACGAAGAAATTGGAGAGATCTTACGCGGAAATTTAAACACGCAGGATCGACTTAAACTACAAAGTGGATTCAAAATGATAATCGATGATTTTCGACTCTGTTTTGTACTTTTTTTTTAAATAGATTTAAGGTTTCTAGATAGTTATTTAATAAAAATAGAATTTCCACTCGGGACAACAAGAAATAACTAAAAAGCTTAATTTTAACATTAATCAACACAAGGAGTTACCAAAATTCCGAAATGCTCTGAATTGTTTCAAAAAAACAGTTTAAATAGAAAAAGATCACGCCGAATGAAAGGCAGGCGACAGGATCGTTAAGATAATAACTGAAGAAACTGCCGGGCAACACTAGACCTCCAAGACGACCACCAAAAAGATGGCACGAGAGTTGGACTTCCGCATCGCAAGAGTAAGAAAAAAGAGGTACATTAATGGAAAATTACAAAACAGTGTCCTAAACAAAGAAAAAGATTTTTATTTGCCTTGTCGGGTTTTGCTATTACTGACATTTCCGACTTTGACCAAAATATTTCTTGATTTGTACATATTCTATCTTTCTTATTTTGAGGTGTCTTTTAGTTGATTATGGTGTTGAATTGTTTTTGAGTGTTGAATTAGGTTATAGTAATGATTTACTGATCTCGTGATGTATTGATTGTTTTCTTCTAAGAGTGTAATTTTGATCTTGGCCTTAGTACATATATGATAACTGATTGTTTACTTTCGTTTTCCTATTGCTTTTGAAACCGGTTTTGCTTCTTTTTTCTGAGTGCTTATTTCTTTGCTTTACATGGTTCGGCAGCTAACCTTTCATTTGCATTTTTGTTTAAGATTGCATTACTATAAATAACATTTTTTATTTTGATCATATTCAAGTTAAATTTAGGCTAACTATTTTGAGTGAGCCAGTAGCTGCGGAACTTTGGTTTAAGTCTGACTTCCTTGTTTTGTAATTTTTTTTTGGGACGTTTTGGTATTAATCACGCAGCTTCGATTCATTATAATTTATTTTTAGACTGATTTCTGGGTCTTAAATTTTACCTTGGTTACTATTTCTTTAAAGTTTCTTTTCGTGCATTCTGAGACAGTCAAGGGTTCGTTTTAGTGAAAAATTCTTTTTAGGTGAATGAGTTTTCTGCAATTTACAATAATTTAAAGTATAGTACTGTTTAGATTTTCTAATTATCCCTGAATACAACCCTGATCGTGCTTCATCTTGAAATTATATTTATATAATTGGCTGTAAAATAAAATGTTTTGTGGATATTCAGACTTAACTGGATTTTTGTTGTCCCTTTGTCTGCAATCCTTAATGTGTCAAAATTCACATTTAAAACACTGTAGGAGGTCATTATGGTTAATTTTTCCCTAATATTTTTGTCCGTGAAGAAAATTTCAGTCTGTGTTAAACTCATTTAGCGATTTAATAGCATGGCACCTTAATTTTATAAATTTCTAGCTTTTCAGATTATTTTTATTTTTATATTGCTATTGTTTAGACAATTGGGCCAAAATATTCGTTTGATCATTTTTTGTATTACTTGAAGAGGTAGTTTGTATCCGCTCATTTTCGACGTGGAGTCAGTTTGTAAGCATTCTTTATTTATTTCTGCCTGGGCTAGCCCTTTGGTAAAATTACTAAATCTCATCCTGACCGTAACAAGACTTTAGGAACTAGCTTATTGCTAAAGCTTGTTAAATTATTTCTTACATTATACTTAGATGACTTTTATGTAACTTGGAAAATATGCGCTGGAAGAATTATCACGAATAATAAAATCGAAACGTGAGACTCTTGTATTTCACTAATATTGTAAAAAAGTCAAAGTTAAAGATAAAGATTATTCGTTAAATAGTAAACCTGCTTGTGCGAGTGGTATCACCACATAATAATTAACAACAAATGGCTCAAGAATGTTTAAAAGTTTTATAATGAAGGCAATATCCGGCTTTAATCCAAACAAAAAAGTTCAAATAACCAATTTTCGAATCATTTAGCAGGCTTTGTAAAACCACAAAAAGTGTTCCTTTTTACGTGGGCTGTTAGGGAATTTCACGATAAAGCAGGAAAATTGCTTGAATATGCTATTAGTTCGTGCGTGTGGTTTACTTTACAACTCTTCTTATATGTAAAATGAGAGACTCTAAGGGCGTATTCTTGTTGTAGACGACGGGCTTAAAACGGATTAACTGTCTAGAAACAGCTTAGCACTTCGAACAAATAAGACTGTGAGGAAGTTCCAGATACTCCTTAACTACAATATAAATAAGGATTTCCTAAAACAAGCTCATTTTGACTTATTGTAAATATAATATATAACATTTTCTTTCCTTCCCTCACAGCGAAGTTAATTTCACTGTACATATTTAGTCGTTAAATTTCGTAACTAAGCCCAGGACAAATACAACGTAAAATCTCAGTTTACTCAGGTTAGTCAACAAAAAAATTAATGCGAAAGACTTAATCAGCCGAAAAGAAAAACGTAGAATGTAAAAAAACTTAATGACGTATGAAAAAATAACCCCCCCATTACACAGCGCTAATATTTTACAGGAGCACGACACAAACTAACCACTCTTCACTTGTTCCCAATTATTTTCGTGCCACGGATCTCTTGCCTCGCCACGATTTATGCTCCTTATGGTTTATTAAATCTCTCTTCACGTCAAAACAAGGATCGCTTTATTTTACAAGGATAACATAATGGAATTAACCAAAGGGGTTAAAAAAAAACGTAAGTAGTGGTAAACGGTGGGATAATTAGAACTTAGGAGACACATACAAGTAGTTCTGTTTGTGTTTCCATTCCGGAAGGGACTGTTAAAAGTTTAAACTGCAAGATCAGGAGTTTTAACTGTGGTGAAAAAGTAGGGAAAAGGAAAAAGGTCTGATAAAGCCATTCGGGTCTAAGACTCCGCTTCCAAAAAGAAAAGGGTCGAAGAGAATTTAAATCATAGGGGATGATGTTTCCATGTAAGAGTTAAGAATAGATAGTCCAGTTTCTACACGTCTTATGGTCTGTTTTTGAATGATTGATTGAACATTTGGTCAAGAGTTTAAAAATTCTCTCTAATTTTTTTATAAAGAAATATAGACGAGTTTTCTTTTAAAGAAAACTTTGCAGTAAAAACAGAAAAGAAATATTACACTACTTTCTTATCATTGTATGGCATGCCTAGTACTCTCCTTTTTTCTTATAATGTTGACATGTAAAAGGTTCTTTCTTTTAGAAAAATATAACAAAAAGTATGAAGTTTATAAATAACGTTCTTTTGTGTCAAAAACAAACAACGATATTATATCCATCCATCGATTTGAACAAATACTAGCTAAAAGAAGAGAATTTTAATTTATTGATCAATATCGACTGTCACAAACGAGCATTAAAGCAAATCTAAAAAAAATCTTAACACTCGTTCTTGAGAAGATTAAAACTGGAAAATGAAAGAAATACTAAAATTCTGCAATTTTACAGGACGTATACATTTTGGCATCTTTCTTTTTTTCAGTCTCCTTGAAAACTGTTTTAATAAGGTTCTTCCTTTCCCTGAAAAACAAGAAATGACTTTTTACCCTGTTCCTTACTCTACTATTCAAAGAAATGATGTTTGCAGAATATTCCGAAATCTCTGCTGGTTCTAATAAACATTAATTTAGTTTTTTATTTTATACAGATTTGCCTAACTCGATTATGTCATTGTTAATAATCAAACAATTGAAACGGAACTCTACAAATTCTGGGTCGAATTCAAACAAAACTTCTTCGCATGATATTAATTAGAAAGCAATTTTCAATGTATTTCATTGACTCATTATACTCTATAATATTTATGTCATTACAGTTCATATTCCCGTAACATTGTTGTCCGCTGAAAAAATCTCCCTTCTCTCGTCACCAATATGTCCTGATTATGAAGGATTAGTTAGATCGGAATAGAACGTGGACTACGGAGTTCGAGCGCATAGCACCTTGCGGATCGTCGGAATCTGTCTGAAGTTGGCAGCTTGCTGTAGGACAGAGTGGCTGCTAGAGAACAAAAGGGTGACGAATCTATAGCCATAGAAGAATACTATTCTGCTTTGCCAAAGAATAAAAAGATGTTTTTGTTACAGTTCTGTTTTAGATAACACAATAATTTACTTTGGTTCGTCCTGTTTGTATCGTCTTTTAAAATGATTAGTAAACTCTTCCAATGGATAATGTAAATTTATGTAATGTTATTTTAAAATTCGCACTAAATCCGCCCCTGTTTTTCAATTTCGTTTAGATATTTGTTTTCTTGACGCGCAATATCTAAATTGTTTTATTAAACGAATGTTTGTTACTATGTTATTTTAAAGAATTGATAACTTTGTGGCCTCGACACCCAGACGTGTCTTTCGTTGATTTCCATTATCAGGTTTCTGGGAATCTTAGTCGCAAAAATTAAAGTCGCACCGTCTCGATTGAGCCAGGTTTAAGCTGGTAAATCTACAATGGAAATTTTCCACTGTCTCATTAGAATATTCATATTTTGACCTATTAGGGTGTCCATCCGACTTTTTAACCCCACTTCCGTAAGTACGAACTGCGTAACGAAAAAACGCGGAGGTTAGGCAGTACGATAAAAGCTGCGTACTCGAACCAACGTGTGGTGATTTTCGACGTTTATCTCTACATCCCCTAATTGGATGCCAACCAAATTAAGTGAAGCGATCCTCTTAGTAAAAAAAGAGATCGGACTGGAGAAATCGTAATTTCTTCGTGTCAGAGACGCGCAATAGTCGCGGAAGAAAGTGGTTTGTTTGCCAACAGCAAGGCTTATAGATTTCGTTATCGTGGGGGTATGTATAACCCAAATATAATTACGCTGGTGTCCTCCAGGAAGCAGAAATTGTAGAGGGTAGGAACGCAATCATTTTGGCCCCGTTGGTGTAGCATCTATGTGTATACTACATTTTGGAAGCTCCGCAAAATTTTAATAGTGCTTGAGACTCAGTGATTTTCGTTTATAAAATTGTGTGTAAACGCCTGGATTTTGTTCTTATGTTTTTTGTGATTAACGTAAAATAAGTGGTTGTTCTTCGAAATTAAAGTTTTTTCAATTATTGGATCTAGCCGCCTTTCGTCGGAAAACAGAGGTCTGCACATACCTTCTGGAAGAAAGAATTCCTGTATGAGTAAGGAAGAAAACCTGCTATGTTTTATTATATAAATTTAAATGTTTAAAGACTAGGAGAACGTCGAACTTTATGAAATATTTTATACGAAAACTTTGCTTAGACAGGATCAGTTTCGTATTGTTTTATTGAATCATAATTTTTACAAGTAACTTTTTAACTAATTTGTAACAGGAACGTTCCCAGGTAATTTTAGCTGGTGTTTGATAAATTGTTGCAACAAAATTACTAACTTGGCAATCATTTCTTTGTTCTTAAATGTAAAGTTCAGTTAACAATATTTAACAATTTATGGTCAAGTTTACCTTAGTCGGGTTAATTAATATTTGAATTTTGATCTTTTGTGTTCTATTTTAAAATTTTAACGTAACAGAATCATTTCGCTTTGTTTATTGTAATAATTTGTTTTTCTTATAGTTTGTTTCTGTTTTTTTATTATTTTATCGACTCTGTTCTCCAAACAGAAATTAATTTATGCCTCTTATTGATATTCTTTTGTAGTGCTATTTTGTTATTGTTTTTGTATTTTTGTTTGTGTGTGTTTGATTCATTTTTTTTATTATCATTATTGTTTTAATAAATGTAAGTAAGGTCGACTTCTTGTATTTTTGTTTTTGTAAGTGGATCTTTGGTCCAGGCGAAGTAGCTTAATTTCATTATTTTGTTCTTTTGGCTATCAAAAAGCACGTAGTGTATATTCCAAATTTCAATTATACACTAGATATCTTTGCTCAAGAGAGAAGTAAATATTGAATTGGCATTTCTGTCTTGTATCGTTTTAAAAGAAAGAAGTCTTCAGAGGATTTTCTTAGCAAAATTAAGTAAGACAAATCAAGTGCTTATACAGTGTTTATTTTGTGTATTGAGTCTCATTGGTGAAACGTCAGAGCGAGTTTTAATAGAGCTTCCACGAGGTAAGTTACACACAGGGTGAGGTTTCGTAAGAGGCCTATATACAGGGTGTCGGATTCACGAGTAGTCGCGTGACCGACCATCAGAACCCTTCGATCTACGACTGCTGGCGCCCTCTTTTATGACCATCTAGTAGTTTAATAAGAGTTTTGGAAATCAGTAAGCTTCTCTTTGTGAGAGATTAGTCAAGTTTATTTGAGAATCCACCCCATCTGCGGCATGAGCTACGGGATTTAACATCTTCTATTGGTCTGGACGGGACTTGTGCATACTTTTGAGCATTTTCCCGTTACAACGTTCGTTAAAAAAGTGCAACGTTTTTCATTAATTTTTGTTTATAAAGGATGCGTTTGTTTCATTGTGCCAGAAGCGTGAAAAAAAGTGCCATATCGGTTCATTTTTTCACGCATTTGAATGGAAAAAAGTATCGTAACGTTTCATTTTTAACGCAAAATATTTAGACACAAAACATAAAAGGTTGTCGTTGCTATGACACACACTAATTGTACATTTAATATCAATGTTTTCAAATAAAAAGCTGCTTTTGAAGTAGGTAGTTCTTGATTTTTATTACGAACGTGAAAAAAGTTTTGTATGCAATACGTTTGTGTTTTATTGTGATGTAACCTCATTCCAATCCACGCTGAAAGGCCACATTTTGAATTCAGCCGGCCTAGGACCAAAGGATCCTAGTATTCCTTTTAATTTTTTTTTATTTGTAACGCAAGGCCACGTTACATTATATAACACATATCTTAAAAAGAAAAATTTGCAGTAAATCATTTTCTTCAAATGGGAATACCGCGACAAACTACGCACGACATAATCAAAAGAGTCAACCAACAGAAAACCACTCAAAAGAGCCAATAGAAACAAAAAAAAAAGCTGTAATCAGAATCTGTGGGGAAAGTTAGACAATCTTTAAGAAAATTAGGCAGAAAATTCAAAATTTCACATATATACATAAGAAATATATTTAAAAAAATATATAATAATAAAGAAGCGAAAATCTGCTCTAAACTATAATGCAAAATAGTTGGAAAGAACTGTGAGAAGGACATCTGAAGCCTTCGAATTAAAACTTTGTAGTTATGAATGACGACCCCATTTTCACGTTAGATGGAAGTGATTGTGCAGATAATAAAACGTATTTTTATAAAGAAGGTACTGATGTTCCAACTGATGCCAAATTTAAGCGACAATGGAAGTTTCAAAAAAGTGCTGGTATGGCCATAAGTGCAAAAGGCAGATCTTAGTAACAGTTCGATACAGCTACTCCTAGAATTAAACATGTACAGAAGGAATTTAAGTTTGTCAACGCATGTATATCCATTCAGAGAATCAAAAAACACCTGCGGAAGGCCTCTCCGACGCAAAACACTTAGAAAAATTAAAAAAAAAACTTCAAAAATCGACGATCTTGATAGTTTACTAGCAAAACGATAGCTTGGACACTATAATATTGCAGCTACGTTCCTGATACTCTCCGACAACGTACCAACCGACAGTACCACAACCCAATTTCCCTAAATCACATGGAGAACATTGACCCCGCGCAGGCATGGGTGAATTTATTAAAATATAAACTTTTAACTACTACTAACCTAACCACGCCTCGCTTAGGGTGAAATTCATTAAAAAAATGAACGTTTAACTGCGTCTAACCTAACTACACCCTTGCTAGCCCCCCCCGCACGATTGAGTCATTTTGCGAGTGAAAGAAGCCGCCTATAACATTCATACGCGGTTCATGTTGCAGTAAGGGGTTGATTGTGTGTGCAGTAGCCGAATCAGTTGTCACCTTCATTGTTTCTATTGTGCAACATAACCTAAAATGTGCTTAAAAACCGCGTTTGTTTTTTATCGGTTTCACCAAGATTGAAATAATTTTCTTTACCCCCGGCCAGCTAATTGTGTTCTGTAAGTAATTCTCTACCTGCTGATACCAAAAACTTGCTCTCAAAACGTCGTTTTCCTAGGGGTAGCTATATCGAACAATTACCCAGATCTTCACCATATATAAAGTGCCTTCAGGACTATCTGTAAATCAAAATATTTATGCAGAAGAATGTATACGTAAGAGACTAGTTTCCTTTATAAATAAATGTCATGATGATGGTTGATTGATATTTTGGCCGGACATAGCAATGTCCCATTACGGTACAGTCACAATTAACATGTTTAAACAACAAAACAGCAAGTACGTCCTTCACACAAAAAATGTGGCTAATGTGCCAAAATTAAGACCTATTGAGAGGTTCTGGTGCCAACTCAAACAAAAAGTGCACGAAGAGAACTGGGAAGCCAAAAATATTCAAGAATTAGAAAAAAGAATCAAGAATAAACCTCGCCACTTTAAAAAGGAGCATTTTGCTACATTAATGGCTAGAGTTTCAACCAAAGTGAGATTAACGGCCGACTTTGGCGCAGACTATGTTATTTCTTATTAGTACTATACGAAGAATTATTCTCTCTTGGGCTGCTTATGAAAAACTTAAAGATGTTTTTAAAACCAACCTCCCAATAAGCCTAAAACGAACAGTCTTTTATCAGTGTGCTAGACCTTAACTCTAAAAATCACATCTGTTAAAAGGCTCAGAATAACCCAGCGTAAAATCGAGCGATCGATGCTTAATGTGTCATTGCAGGACCGCATTAGGAACAAAGATCTGCAAGCAAGAATAGGAGTCACAGATGTTATATACCACATAGCTAAGTTAAAGTGGGACTGGGACACCGGGAGATGAACAAAAAGACTGCTCGAATAGAGACCAAGAGCTGACAAGAGAAGTAGGGGAAGACTTCCTACACGATAGACAGACAATATTAAGAAAATGACTATAAACTGGATACAGATCGCTCAAGACAAAAGGCAGTGAGCGGAAATAGGGGAGACCTATATTCATCAGTGGATGCAAATGATTAATTGATAATGATGATGATGATGACTATACGAAGGTAAAGTTGTTATAATCTGTTGTTTTTTGTAAGTTAAATAATAAAGTTACAAAGTTTGTACGGATTTTTTGTTAACACACCCATACGTTTCTTTTGACATTTTTGAAATTGTGCATGCGCATAGGAAATTACTCCAGGCAATCGGGCGCGTGTGTTGGAAAGTCTGAGCGTTTGTATACTTTGAGTTCGCTTAGAATCAACAAACAGCAAATAGATTCTCCATCACGATAACGAGATAGTTCATTTAACAACGATTGCGGGTGAGTTTTGAGCTTGTATACATAGTAGAACTTTTACAACCTCTGTAAATGCATGCAACTTCTTTTCATTTCATGAAAGCAAGAGATCGCTAGAAAAGCATCATTGTTAGAGAAGAGGAATAATCAACCAACTAAGATACAAGAAACAGAGTCTGCCATCGTAACCATTACAAAAATTCTGCGCTATGCGTCGTTAGAAGATCTTAGAAGCCTGAAGATGAAAATTTATTGTTTGTAATTAATTCCGAAAGAGAAAGATGTACGCAGAGAGTAATCTGCTTGCAGAAAACCCCCTCCGAAAACAGCAGCCTGTGTGAATAATACAGTTCGAGTTATTGATTTGCGTAATTTTAGCAACACCAAGGGTACTACAATTTTTGTTATTGATTCGTTTAATAAATCATGTTGTTTTAGATTAACTAGAGCTGTCCGCTATACTTTAATTATTTTTAATTCCATTAAATGGTCACAAGTCAAGGAAGCACTTCTAAATCACTTTGGTAATCAAAGAAACGAAACTCTTTTGGAAAATGATCTGATCACGTGCTATCAGTTCTCAAACGAAAGCTACGAGATTTATTATGAAAAAAGCAATCAAAATTACAAAAAATCTTGGAGCATATAAATATTAGGGATTACAAAAACGAAATGTATAGGACGTGAGCCCAAAATATTCTTGGACTGAGTTACTATAACCTTATCGTTCTTATATTTTCACAAAAATGGTAAGTGTATTAGAAGATGCCCTAACGTGCTTGAGAAATTACGTCAATCACCAACATCAAGTTAATTTCTTGAATTTTGTTTGCTTTTTATTTAAACTTTAGAGCAATTCTACCATCTAACACTCATGATAATAATAATAAATAATAGTCAACAATCCTTCAATGGTGAAACAAGACCCCAGCATCAATCTTCAACTAATTTTTGATTCACCAATAAAAAACAAGTATCCGCCATGTTTGTTTGTATCCAGAACACTCTTAGGCCTAATAAAAACTCGAAACAACCACAGTCACTTTTCAGTTACTTCCAACCACATGACCTCAGAGACATACGAGGATGACCTCGGTTATACTCGAGATCATTGGAAATTTTTTGAACATTTTTTTGAGTATAATTTTGAGGAACCACCTGACACTTTTTCGGAAGGGAATTGTATGAATCAAGCCGAAAATCTTTGTATAGCAGCTCAGAAACCAATCTCGACCTAAATGCGATTTTTAGCAGACCACGCTTACCTTTCTTTACCATTTTAAAATTTAGCCTTAAAGTAATAATCAATCCTAGTGCTTCTAATATGTAATGAATTCAAAAGTTGCCAACAGCTATTTTCAAAACCATTCCTTTCTGAAACCTTTCACCGTTAGAAGCAATAATCAAATTATCACTGACGATTTAAACGTATCATAACTCTTCAAAGAATACTAAGTGACAATATAGAATTTCATGTACTCAAATGCCACAATAGGTTTGATGCCACCACCAACGCAGTGAAACACGCGATTTGTACCACGGACGATGAACCACTGTTCTCCAAATCTTATAGATATCCAGTATCATTTAAAAACTGAAATCCAAAACGGATACAAAAACTTTTAGACGACAAAATTATTAGACTTAGTATTTCGTCCTACAGTTCACCGGTGTGTATAGGACCAAAGAAGTTAGACGCCAGCAGAAAGGAAAAATGGCGCTTAGCTATCAATTTTCAAAAACCTAATGAAAAGATGATAGAGGACAAATATCTGCTGCTTCGAATCGATAAAACTTTAGATAACGTGGGTTCACCAATCGAGATGGATCCGAAATCAATTAAAAAAACTGCTTTTTCAGTAAATAACGGGCATCACGAGTACGTTAGAATGTCCCTTGGCCATCTCTATATACATTGCTTTGACTACATTGATGATGTAGTTTCTAGATCTCTCTAAGATCACATCAATCATTTAAAACTGATCTTTCAAACATTTACAAAATGCAATCTTAAAGTTCAACTCGACAAAACTAAGTTTCTAAGAGAGCAAGTGGCATTTCTTAGACATGTTATAACCCCGGAAGGTATTAAACCAAATCCCATTAAAATACAAGCCGTTTAAGAATACCCTTTACCAAAACCCACCAAAGACATTAAAACCTTTCTAGGTCTAATTGGTTATTATAAACGTTTTATCATAAACTTTGAAAAAAATCGTTTATCCTCTTACCAAATGCTTCAAAAAGAGAACGAAAATAAGTACTAAAGACCCTTCTTATTTCGACGCCTTTCACAAGTGCAAAGAACTTCCGACCAACGTCTTCGTTTTGACTTATCCCAACTTTCAAAAGACACATCACCATAGATTCTTCTGATACCCCGATAGGCAGTGTGTTCTCACAGAACTCTAAGCAGGTTGCTTTTATTCACGAACGGTAAATACCGCTGAAAAAAACTACTCTTCGATCGAGCGTGGATTTATTGCCATCATAGAAGCGGCCAAACACTTCAGACCCTCTCTTTACGGAAGATAATTCATAATTGTTACTGACTATGAGCCTTTGGTGTGGTTTTTGTCTATAAAAGACACAAATTCTCATTTGACAAAATGGCGTACGCATTTAAAAGAATATGACTACAAAACACAAGATACAAAAGAAAAAAAATATTGTAAATCGAGATTAATATTAGGGAAAGTAGGAACGAAGGGCTATCTAGAGCTTCTTTTTATCATTTCCAAAGTAGATACTCTATGGTATTTATTTTGGTAGACAGGAAATTTGAATCCAAATTCACCACAATGTGCCAACACCTTTTCGACAACAGCATAAGAATTAATAAAAGTAATATCTTAGTTAGCTAAGGACGTTGAAAACTCCGAAGAACAATGCAGCAGCATAAATAAATACGACAAAGGTAACCATAATGAAATTAATGAGACCTTTAACAATCTGAAGTTAAAATACCATTGGCCCGACATGAAAACAAAGATAAACAAGGTAGTAAACGACCCTTATTAGTAAATACGAAAGGCATTCTTATAAAATCCTACTCTCAGGTCCAAAGTTAGTAAAAAGATCCTTTGACGTACTTAGCTCATATCGCTACCTTCAACTTCGATAGTAATAAGTTTCTCACAATTATCGATTAATTTCCACGTCACACCCAAGCCTACTACTATATCGAGGGCGCGACAGGTATTAACAATTCTAAACAAGCTTCGACACTACTTTTCTCATCCCGCGTAAAATGGTGTGCAATAAAAGGAAAGAATTCTAGAATAATGTATTTCAGGAATATTGCTCTTTATTTAAAACTGAAGTACATTTTACTATCAATTATAGTCCGAATTCCAATTCCCCTTGTAGATAGTGTTGATTCTATTTTACTAGAAAATTTAAAGGTAGGCAAATTACAAAATAAAAATGAGTCCGAAAGACCTCATGATCACGACAATCTATTCATTCTAGCATAGGTTAGGGTAAAAGAAAGTTAGAAAAATTAAATCAAGATAAAGAAAGTGTAGACTCTAGGGAACTCGTAGCTTATTTCACAAAACAACTAATTCGGAAAACTGATCTTTATTATAATAAAGTTGAAGTGACCACTGAAGATGGAGACAAAGTAACAGTAACAAATAGTAAATTTTCTTTGCAGGACCGGTCTGTTCCACCTAAGCCAAACCCTTCACGTTCAAACGTTACGAACTGACGGCTATTTCATGTCGTCGCTGAACACCATTAAATTATTAAGCTATTACCATAAGTTCTAGTTTTACATTAACATAACCAGCTTAGAATTAAGTTATCATAAATTACTGAATAACCTTGGTGTTTTAGAATCAAATAATTCAAGTCCGTTAACTTACGGAATCATTAACGTCATGAAAGAAAATTGCAAATCTATTGAGGATCATCTTTCGAAATTATTTCCGACAAAAGCGGTCACTGATAGACGAGTTAGGCACTATAATTAAACACATTACAGGTAACCAAGGCAACAACGACCTAATTGAAACTAATAAAAATCTGAAATCTCTTTTCACAAATCCAAATAAACTTATAACGAAAATCAATAAATTTACCACCTTCGCTAATCACATTAGAGAACTGTATTTTAAGAACTTTAAAGTAATGCAGAACAAAATAAATTCATCTCTACGAGCTATAAAGTACATGAACGATATTGTTGAAACAACTAATTATTCAAAATTGCTTAACACACCGCAGAGGGGACAATTTCTCAATCGTTTTCAGAGGTAGTTAATTTAGAAGTCATTTCGCATCTCAAAATAATTGAAATGATTGATCATTTAAAAACTATATACAAACAAGCAGAATTACGAGGACGTTCTTCTTAAGGCAAGATGAATAATGTACAACGTTCGTTTACTCATTGTTATGAGGCTTGCTGGAAAAATGTCTTCTACTACATTGTCAAATTCGAGAAATTTGGGCAATTCTAACCTATAATTCAGTTGAACAGTTAGTACCCAAGCTATACACCGTTCACGATGTTTATGGGTCGTAACAGGCCATACTTTCATTTTGTTAGGTTGGAGGTGTTTTCTTTTTTTTTTTTGAAAATTGCCGTACCTGCGGCTGTAGTTGGTGCCGTTGCACGATCAAACATTTTGCATAAACGCTTGCTTTGTTAAAAAGATATACGCTTTCCTTATATTTCGCACCTATTAATGTCAATTATAATCATTTATAATGCCAACGATTATAAATGAAAGCACAAAGCTGCAAATTATAAAAAATCTCAAACATTTTAGAAGAATTAATTCAAATTTAAAGTTGCAAGATATCTGTAATTCGCTAGAAGACATTTTTGGGGTAAGTAAATACATTAAACGTTTTGCTTGAATTTACGAAAGCTGATAATCTTGTTTTCTAGGTTGGGCGTTCTAAATTAGAAGTGATTGTGCGACAGAGACCAGACGAGTTGAAATCTCCTGTATCTGGCAAACGACCCAAAAATAATTTGTTTTGGAATCATTTCTTTAAAAGAGATTTGCAGCAACTAATTTGGCAATACAACTCTCACAGTCAATATTTTTCTTTGAATCATCTTTTGGCTAAAGCAAAGGAAAATTATGAATTTAATGGAGGGAGGACAACTTTGTATAAGATTTTGAAATCTATGGGTTACAAATATAAATCAGTTAACGGTCGCAAAATTCTCTGTGAACAAAAACATGTTGTTGCATCCAAAATTACCTTTCTTAGAAAATTTTTACAGTAACTAAATTCCAGTGAACATATCCGATTCGTGTACCTAGATGAAACATGAATCTATTAAAATGGATCCGTGATATATCACGACTGGGATATTCAGAGTAACCCAGCTAAATTTAAAAATGAAGGGAACATTTCACTATTTTGCATACGGGATATAAGGGCGGGGTTTTGGAAGGGTGCGATTTTCTTTTAGATTCTCAAAATAACGATCGGGATTATCACACGACCATGACTGGGAATATTTTTCAAAATTGGGTGGTTAATCAGCTCATTCCTGCCTTGGATAAGCTTGAGGGAAAAAGTGCAATTGTTATGGACAATTATGCTTACCATTTGGTGCAATTGGACAAACCTCCAACGTTTTCCTCCAAAAAAAAGCCAAATGCAGGAATGGTTTGTCAAATTTGATTCAAAATTTTTCAAAAGCAATTATGGGATTTAATAAAACCTTTTCGATCATACGATAAAAAGACGTACGTAATTGATGAACTGCTGAAAGAGAAAAAATATGAAGTTCCTAAAATGACTCCGTACCATTGTCAGTATAACCCTATTGAATGGCATGGGGGTATTGTAAGTCTTGTTACAACTAGCGCATAAACTCTGGAACACCTTCTAAAAATTGTGTCCAAAATTTATGGCTTGAGTCTCTTTCAACATGTTCTTCAGACATGTGGCAAAATTTCTGTGATTACTGCGAAAAGCTTATTTCGGCTGACTGGAAAAGACATATGCGGAATTGATCGTTTGAAAACATTTCTCCTTCTATTATTTCGTTTGCAGACTCTAACTCTGAATCTTTTTCGGATGATTCGGAGATAGACTCATCTCACGCTGATTGGTACACAACAATTTACTTGCTGGAAGTTATCGATGAAATCAGAAAAAACAATCCATTCTTCATTCTTCACCATGACAATGCAAGTGCCCACACAGTTTCACAAACTGTCGACTTCTTAGCTAGTCAAAAAATGAAACTGATGTCGCATTGTCCGTACTCGCCTGATCTAGCACCAAATGACTTCTTTTTCTTCCTGACAATCAAAAACGAGATGCGTGGTAAGGGTTATTCTTCACCTGAAGCAACCGTTGAGGCATTTAGGCAACTGGTTTATGAGGTACCAGCTTCAGATTGAAAAAAATGCTTCGAAAATTGGTTTGAGCGTACGTAAAAATGTATTGATGCTAAGGTCGAATACTTTGAAAACCAAAACCATGTACTAAATTGTATCTATGTTTTTCTTAACAATTTACAGAGATTTTTCCAGCAAGCCTCCTATGATAAGAAATCTGTTTATTTAGAACCAAATACTGGTAAATTCCATGCCTCATGGTTATTTAATTAATTGTCAAGATCTTTGGTCTTTGAAACTTACAATAGTCTTTTGTACTTAAAAAACATAAGTAATCTTAAGAATTATTTTACTTAATATAAAAATTTAGTTTTGTATTAGTCTTAGCACTAGCAATTACTCGAAATTAAATAAACATAATAAACCAAAGCTATAATAAATCTCTAAAAAATTCTAAGCGGAGTTTTATAATACTATTTAAATTTTATTCACATCCTTCATGAAAAAAACTATTTTTTAAGTTTTGTCAAATTATCTTCACTGGTGCCCATTTGGAATTATCTATTCATGTCTATATCATTAAAAACTTTTTCTTGTTAGTAAATATCTTTTCGCACTTTTAACAAACATTAATGCTAGGAGATCACTTGAAAGAGAACCTATAGTGGATAAACGAGCAGAAAAATATTAAAAGAGAAGCTGCTTGGTGGTTTTAAATACCTCAGTGATTATGAAAAAAAGTGAGCCATCTTTACATGAGGTTATATAAAGTACATGTTGTTAATTCTTCCAGCAGAATTCTTTAACATCCTCACATGCATTCCTCGATAAGTTTCCATTAAATTATAAAATTCACATACCGAATTCCTTGGGAGTCAATAACGCATTCCTGTAGTTAACTGACGCGAATGATCAAAGTGAGAGATTGTTCAAAGCAAAACCTCATTCGCATGGAAATTTGGAATTTTAATTGGCGTACTATACATCAGATATGATTAAGTACCTGAGAGCGTTAGTTTAATCACAACATAGGTTTTCCATTTAAAGCTAAATATTATCAGGCGTTGAAAATTCAATTTACCAACAAAAACAAAACGTTTTTTGCAATAAAAACAAATTGTATGCTAATGCCGAATTCGGATAAAACAGTAGCGCAATAATAAAATATTGCATTTATTTAAAAATCGTTTGACAGAACACACTTGACATTTCCACAGAACTTTCTTAACGAAATCCGCTTTCCTTCAAGAGGAGCACTTGACTTCTATTTTGGCGCCCCCACAATATCGTTATGCCTTCCACGGCATAAAGTTCTTTTTCTTTAAAAACAAAACTAAACGTTCTGAAAAAGAAGTAAAAAGAAAATCTTTTTTTTAACGTAGCGCTCGCTAACTTCGTACGCTTCTGTGATTAGACGATTTTGGTTCTTTCAGAGTAGGTCGTTTTAATTTCTATTTATTCAAGAAGGATAATTATGTAAAATTGAGAATGTAAACAATTTCTTGGTATAATTTCTCGTGCTAACACAAAGACAATTTTAAACAGACTAAAGGATATCTTGCTAAAGATCCTGACTAATGCAAAGTACTTAAGTACTTATTTTAATAAACGG
Source organism: Ignelater luminosus (assembly GCA_011009095.1). Classification (NCBI taxonomy): domain Eukaryota; kingdom Metazoa; phylum Arthropoda; class Insecta; order Coleoptera; family Elateridae; genus Ignelater; species Ignelater luminosus. The sequence continues at coordinate 203,912 of VTPC01090432.1, read as the reverse complement.
TAGTTGCAGTACTAATTTTTGTTTTGTTCTCTACGAACTTAATACAAGGACTATTCTTAAATGTCCCGCCAGCTTTGTCAACAGAAACAGATATTAGATATACAATACTTGTATAAGCAAGCATGAAAAAAGTGATATCTTGTTCTACATACAAACTTTTCCCACAATCACTCAAATTTCTTCGTTTTCTATATTTTTTTAATTTTGATTTGAATTAGTCTTAATTTACAGTTTTTAATTCAATTCCTAACATATCTAAATACTAGTTACTCTGCATTAATGGCGTATGAACAATAAATTGCAGTATAGTTATATATACTATACTACTAATAAACATTAGTACAGATTAATTACGGCGACTGCCTTTGATTTATCTGTCTAATTCCTCAATCTAACGATAAAACTAAAGCTGAGAATTTTTTTAGTGTCAATTAAATAAATGCGTTGTTGTTCCTTTACAATCTTGGGTTATTCTTGGATATAGTTTGCATTGCAAGTCGCAAATAGACAATATCAGCGATATCAGTGTGATACAGGTAGGTCCCAAATCACTCTGCATCACTGTGATCGACGCGAGACGCATCGCTATTTGCCTGGCAACGTTGTAATACACTAAGTTACATTTTTTACATTTTCAAAGCAAGATCTGGAGCATTAAAGAAAAAAAAAGTCTCAAGTCCCACTGAGCCATCTTTGGAAAACCAAAGTTGGCTGCACCCGGACAATTGATGGTATGAACCATGTAAAACCAAAATATAAGAGAGAGGACTACAATTCCATGTACAATATATTGCTTTATATGGTAACTATTTTATGTATTGGAGATCTATAGCTTAAGGTATGTATTGAGTAGGTTAATAAAGGTACTTCCTTAAGTTTTTGATTTTGATTTAATTTCTCTACCGGTTTCGTTCTAGGAACATCAGGAGAAAAATAGTCAGTTTTGCATGAGTATGCGATTCATTTTGTTTAATCGTAGAAGTTTAATATAAAAGTAAATTATTAGCTGCGATCTATTTCTGATTGGAAGAATGATTGCAAATTACAATTTTTCTATGTGATCACACGCCAACGACGATTTTTAAATTGTTGCAAAATCTAAACATTACACAATTTTTTTTTCTATTATTAAATGATACACCTTGTCTCTTTTCTTGCTGATAATCCGTGAGCTGGCCGACTTTGCTCTGTATAAACACTAGCAATCATAAAACTGTCAAGTCGGAATTCAACGTAATCTTAAGCAAAAACAAAAACTGATGGCTCTGTTGTCAAGAGAGACTTTTAAACGAGTAATAAAGCAAGACTTCAAATGTGCGCTTATTAAAAAAAAAGAGTTGGCTGCTTACTTTACGTTTAGAAATAATTAGGAAAGAAAGAATAAGGTTGTTTCTTTTTACAGAGAAAATTTTTATAATTGAAAAACATCTAAAGAAGCAAAATAATAGACAGTACGTTCATACTAGTGCTGAAGCTGATGAAAAAGTCTTTAGGTATCTATCACAGTCTGACTGAGAGTCTCTTATTTGAGCACCTCTCAAGTTCATTTATGTCAAAAAAGCTGTTAATACTAGATAAAGAGGAAATTGCTAAGGAAGTTGTAAAGCTCTTCAGTGCTACCACGTTTAATTTGATTCAGCACCGGCTCAAAAGGCAAAGTGTTCACAAAAAAGGCTTTGTTATCAACTTAGTAGTTGATTCTTTTCAAAAATTGTTTGCAGTAAAAATGTGGTTCTTATGTCTTTTAGTTCATTACACTTTGGACTTTGGTTTTCTTTCTAAATCGATAAAACTTAGAGAAATAACAGATCTAGTTGCCGGGTAGGTCTCATACTCTAGCAGTTTCTCATTCTTCTTGGACTAAGGAAAATACTAAAGGATTGTTAATCTTGCTCATTATTCAACACCCTTGAATTTGTTTCCCTTTAACAGTCGTAGATAAACTATCGTATTTGATTTGCACGTAGCGCCTACTTTGATACTCGGATTGCAGCATGGTGAATAGGCAAATGCTACAAACTTTATCCTTGTAGAAAGTAATAGTCATTACATGTTAATTAAATAATGTACAGTGTGATCCAATTTCGATGGGATTAAATGGGCAACTTTCTTATTAGCGCAGATAAATGAAAACGACTTAGGTACTTGTGACCTCTTTTTTCATGCTTATTCCATTACCGTTGCCAGAAATAAGCTGCCATCTTTTGTTTTTCCCTAGAGAGAAAAAGTGAGAAATGGCCGATTTCTTCATTTTGCTGTAACTCCTTTATTTCCGAAGCTAGAACAAAATCATTTTGGCATTGTTGAGGCACTTTTTAATGTAGAATATAATGCCGTCAGTCGTTTTTTTCTAGCCCTTTCCATAACTGAGCTGTAACTCAAAGTTGAATTTTCGAAATGGACCGATTCTTTCAATTTGCTGTAACTCCTTTATTTTCCAAACTATAACAAAATTATCTTAGCATTGTTGAAGCACTTTTTAACGTAGAATTCAATGCCGTCAGTCATTTTTTTCTAGTCCTTTCCATAACTGCGCTGTAACTTAAAGCTTGATTTCTTGAATGGTCCATTTAAAAATTCAACTTTGAGTTTTAGCTCAGTTATAAAAAGGACTAGAAGAAAACGACTGACGCCATTAAATTCTACGTTATAAAGTGCCTCAACAATGCCCAAATGATTTTGTTCTAGCTTCAGAAATAAAGGAGTTACAGCAAAATGAAGAAATCCGTCATTTTTCACTTTTTCTCTTTAGGGAAAAAGCAAAAGATGGCAGCTTATTTCTGGAAACGGTAATGGAATAAGCATGAAAAAAGAGGTCACGAGTACCTAAGGCGTTTTTAGTTATCTGCGGTAATAAGAAAGTTGCCCATTTAATCCCATCGAAATTAGACCACACTGTACTGTAAAATACAGGATGGATAGAAGTATGAAATATAATTTATATCTTAAGATTATTTTTTTTAGGGGAAAATGCTGAAGCCCGTTTATTTTTTATTTATCTCATTACAGTTTTGTATTGAATGAAAAGGCGCAAAAATCTAAGTTTGTTTCAGGGTACACAGTAACATCCTATTACTTGAGAAATACTTTTTTTGTTGCTGTTAGTTTTCTCGATTGTTCGTACCAGAACATCTTGAAAATTAAGAACGTGACTAGGCAAGATATTGATGTAGAATTCAAGTTATTGATGTATAATAATAATGAGTAGATGTACAACGAAAGTAATAATATTTTCGTTCAGTTTTTACAGAAGCCCTACTGATCTAACAGGCAAAATGAGTAATTCCTGAGACGCTTCTAATCTTAGTGTAGGGATGAATTTGGTGAAAGCTTTCATGTTGAATCAATTATTGGAACCGCTCTACTTCTTACAGCAGCGTATTGAAATGCTACTAAGAAATTTCTAAATTGCAATTATTTGCTAGTTAGTTAGTAATTAAAAGGAATCGAAATTTATTACGAGTGGTTTTTCATACCCCAGTTGCAAGCGATCCATCTTATAGATCTATCTATCAACGTTTCAAATTGCCATACAGATAATGTGATGCTCTATCAGCTATTAATCATAAGCTAAATAGTAAATCAACTATGCGTTGCATATGATAAACATAAAATTTTCAGTCAAGTTCGTCGTTACAATTGGAACAAGTCTCTGAGCTCTGTTTGCAATTCGACTGAACGCTAAAAAGATTTCGCGCTCTATAGTTGTTTTTCGAAATGCCTTATGTGTATTTTCTGTTGAACCCATGTGTTGACAAAAAAAGCTTTGCATTCTACATGACGACCAAGTATATGAACTGGAATATTGATGAGATGACAGCAGAAGTGAGACTTTCGTCGTCGTGGCTGCGGTTATTATTGTATATAATGGCTGATCGGACGTCTTTTCCAAACCTACGAGAGAGGCAATATGATATGGAATCACAAATATTTGAAATTTACAATTGTACCTTGAAATGTTGAAAGAAATAATATCTCAGTCCTTCTTGTCAAATACAGTAGTGGCAATCCAATAAAACAATTTTGCGTTAAGTCCTCTTACAGAATGGTTTACACAGTCGACTTTGCCAACTGGAGTTCTGCCACGATATATCACTTGCTCTTGGATTCGTGCAAAAATAAAGGCATCCGCGTCGCCTGCTAAATACGTATCTATAAATCAAGCTATGATCTTCCAAACTTCGTTTGAATCCTGCAACTAGAATGTCTGATTTCATTGCTTGAAGTGACCCTTCCCAATTTCTATAACTGGAGGTTTAGATGGCTTTTGTCCAGAAACGGCAGGGATGTCTTCTTCTAATTGGAGATCTGCAGTATGACATTCGTGTTTCTCACAATTGAACAAGTTTTCCTTCTGTGGTCTACATTTGTTCTTATCCCAATTATCACTGCATTATAAAAGTGACCATACGATCGTCGAGACCACCCTGCATCTACTGTAACACTGATAAACGGATATTCTTTGTTCACTACCTTGATCACTTCAGCTGCTTGAATTGCCTGTTCTTTTTCTTCCACACTATTTTGATTCATCTCCTCTTTAGTTACACTTTTAAACTTTTTTGCAACCTCTTCTACTGACTTTTTATAGATGTGGTTGTAAATCATAGGTATCTCCAGAGCATTCATGATTATCTTTACAGCTGGGAATCCCATTCCCGCGCACAACTCAGCTGCAGCCACTCCATCAGAGATAGAGAGTTGATAAGACCCTTCATGGTCCTTTCGCAACTTAAACTTTGTTTGACATGATGAGCACTGTAACTCTCTATTTTTAGACCCAATGGCGATAATTTCAACATCTGCTGTTTGGCAAGACTCCTTATGTTTCATCATCGTATCAATCATTACTTGAAGAGCAAACGTAAGCATAATGATTTTTTGTGCGGGGTTTGAAGTAGTTGAGTTCAATCCTTATTTGCCGTCCTTGCTGGTCTCGCCTTTAATGTCATTTTTTTAGTTCTTCTCCACCATTTTCTGACACCCATTTTGAACAGAATTGTAATATTCAATCGGCGAATAAAAAAAAATTGCGATGCCGATACGCTCCAAACAATGATAAGTGATTGAGTGGGGTAGAAATTTTTTGATTAAGTATGTCAAAAGTTTGTGACTTATGTTTTGGGTGTCGCTAAGAAATGTTATGTTTTTTCCACTGTGGTTCCTGTATAGTAACCACTCCCACTAATCCCAACTGCCCATCTTTGTGCATCGATAGCTTCCGTACCACTTTAAGTATCGCCACCCGAATGATGTCGCTGAATCCCTCAAAAGTTGTTAAATTGGGTGTAGTACTTTTGGAGGTAGTCTGACTTTCCCCCACAAAGCTATTAGTCTTTGAAGCCAAAACGTTTCGTTTCTTGTTTAGAAAAATGGATCGATCTTGATGAAAGTAAGTCGGGTTGCTAGCAAAGGTAGCATACTCCATGTCTGGAAAAAGTACCTTTCCATCGATAATAATCTTAGCCCAATTTTAGATAAACCAGAGAAATTAGCAGTGAAAACAAGAACGAAAATAAGTGATCAATTTTTTAAATTTATTGTAAAAGCAGTTCGATCTTACAACAGGAGAGTTACACTAGGACAAGCAGCATTAAAACATATTATTTTATCCTCAACCGTTTTTTCACACGGTCGGATCAAAGTGACAAGTACGAGTTTTTAGCGAAATCCAATAATTTCTCAAAAACAAAATGTGTGACCTATTTTAAGACCAAACGTGGATGATACATAGACACCGCTTGCCTAAAATGAAACTTGCATTTAATAATACAGTAAGGTTTCTTCGATACTTCTACAATGTTTAATTTTTAAGCGAGAGCTGCCAACATCCCAAATTATTATCGAAAAGTTACCAGTTCTGTGCTAGAAAACGGTCGTTTGAAGTTAGGTTGAAATACCGAGGATAATCATAGAAGACAGCGCTCGCTTAAAATGAACCTGATATTTTATAACACAGTAGACAGCACTTAACATTTCTATAACGTTTAATTTTTAGACGAGGGCTGCCAACATTGTAAATTATTAAAATTTGCATTTGTAAAATCTAAATAGTACAGAGTTAAGAATTCATTGACAATAATTTACGTTCGGAGTTCTTAAGAGTTTTGGTTTCTATTCTACATTCAGTTATTGTAGATATTTCTAAAGACTAAAAGAATAGCACTTTAATTGCAAATCGATTTAAACTTTGTACTGGGTTTTTGTTATCGTTTAAATGGAACTAGAATTTTATAAACGCCAATCTTGTAAAAGCAGAGTTTTAATTTAAACTCATCAACTCGCTTTTTATTAAAAATGCTGCTTACTTTCCTTATCGTTCTGTCGACAAAGACGTCGCTGGAGAAAAATGAGTATATGCAGCCTCGCGTAAATCTCCAGATAGCAGGCAAGTAGTTAATGACAGCAGCATGCAAATAGTTGTACAATTATTATAACTTCTACATAAAAATTGAAAAAGTAATTTTGGAAATGAATTCATGATGTTTATATTCTTCTTACAGAATAACTGCTTATTCAGAAATATTCCGTTCACGTTAACGTTATGGAAAGATTATATCTTTTATACCTAAAAAGTCAGAGAAGATAGGAAGAGTAAAATCGGCTTGTTTTCAAAAAATATTATGAATTGCATTTAGTACAGATATTTTTCTGCTGCTTGTAATAAAAAATCAATCAGATCAGGAGAGCTATTACAAATATAATCGGTCTACTTAAGATGATGTTGAAAGAGAAGTGACTTATGAATGACGAAGGTTGGAGTAAGGTACTTCAAGGTGATGACTGTTGAAAATTACTGTTATACAGCTACTATTCTGGCATTTAAGTATACGAGATCTACTAACATGAAGTGTAATAAACCATTTACGTAACAGATGCTTATATATAAATGTGCTTAACTTATGTTTGGTTGAATGAGAACTTAAGATTAACACTTAACTTTATTTGAAACAAACAATCTGAATGAAGCTGTAAAGAAGCAATCAGAAAATTAAATACTCTAATTGACAAAAATAAACCATACCGTAGGAATCGATTCAGTTCAATGGTCTTTAAGTCTTGTCGAAAAGGCAGCCATGCGGAAGCAATAAGAATTATTTTAAACTTCTGGCGTGTAATATCCAGGCTATTGTAAGAAAAATCGTCACCTCTTAGTGTAGACTGTTCCTTTCATATAGAACTCAATTTTCTCCGTCGAGCAATTTAGAAATAACATAATAGATTTGTACGTTGCCGCAAATTGCCTGGAAATCGGCCAAGAGTTTAAGAGGAGTAACAGAGCCGATAATGACGCGTATCTGATATTATTTGAGCTGGTAGTTTCACTGGAAATTTTGGCAACATAATCTTTGGAATTTAAAGCGAGGGTTTCAAACCTTCAGCAGAATTCTATTTGTATGCTAAAAGAATTATTTTCTCTTGCAGAATTTAGTTTTTCTGATAAGTAGAGATTAGTGTTATTTTCTATGATCCACTTGTTCAAGAAGGACACAAATGATAATGACTTTAGTTACAAAAAAAGCTTTATCCTCTTAGAGAAATCTGAAATGCCAATAAAGAAATCTAAAGAAAGCCGGAAGGACAGCAGAAATATCCTAATAGGCAGTTACACTAGAGAGAATTGTAATTAAATAAAATGAAAACTGAAAGTTGGTAAAGCTTATTATAATAATTTTAGCGTTAATACACATCGGTGTCGTATTGATCAAAGGCAAAGGTAGTAAATGGTGGTAGCTGCGGTTCGACAGCTTTCGAGCGGACACATCACGTCCTAATGCTGTCGAGGATCAGACGTTTTACGCCGAGACGTGGTTAAGATTGTTAGTGCACGCTCTGAAACTCGTCGTAGAATTTAGTTTTGCTGGCATACGTGTCACATTTTCCTCATTCGCTGTTTATATACACTGCAGATGTTCTTTTATCCGAAAGAACATGTTGAAATGCTTTAAATTCAATTTAGAAGTTTTTTTTAAGAAAATTTTTTGTGACGTCGTAAGTGTTTCAACCTTCTCTAGAGATTTTATGAAAAAAAAAGACAATAAGAAATAAAGAACTGTCATTCTAGAAGTTATGTGGTAGAAGTTTTGTAAACGCAAATCTTTAAATTAATTTGACGAGTTCCTGAATACCAAATAATTGTGAACGGCAGTAATTCAATGTGTTAACATATCTAAGTGATAAACGGTAAAAGTAGATAATTCTTATATTAACAGCAAATAAAGTTATTTAAGATTCAAGGTTAAAATACACGATCGAATCCAGTTCTTTATATAACACATCGTTCAATAAGTCCCGAGACTAACAACGAAAACAACATTTTTTTTTTTCAAAAATCATTTTTATTCATCAATATAATCTCCTTTTAGAGTGATACAATCTTTCCAACGCCTTTCCAACATTTCTATACCATGTTTATAGAAGGATTTATCCTTTGCTTCAAAATAGGCTTCAGTTTCGGCAATGACCTCCTCATTCGAGCCAAATTTTTTTCCCTGGAGCATTTTTTTGAGATCAGCAAAGAGCCAGTAGTCGCTGGGGGCTAAATCTGGCGAATACGGGGGGGTGGGGAAGCAAATCAAAGCCCAACTCGTAGATTTTTGCCATTGTTTTCATGGACTTGTGGCATGGTGCATTGTCTTGCTGAAAAAGGATTTTTTTCTTCTTCATGTGCGGTCGTTTTGCTGCGATCTCCTCCTTCAAACGTACCAACAAGTCAATATAATAATCACTGTTGATCGATTTACCTTTTTCCAGGTAGTCAATGAAAATGACGCCATGTGTATCCCAAAAAACAGACGCCACGACTTTGCCAGCAGATTGCTGCGTTTTTGGACGCTTTGGGCGGCTTTCGCCAGCCATGCGCCACTCAGATGATTGCCGATTCGACTCCGGAGTGAAATGATGTATCCATGTTTCATCCATGGTCACGTATCGACGCAGGAAATCCTTTTTATTGCGAGTAAATAGCGATAAACAGCTCTCTGAATCGTCGATTCGTTGCTGTTTTTGTTCCATTGAAAGCAATCGCGGCACCCACTTGGAAAAAACCTTTTTCATGCTCAATTTTTCATGAAGGATTGTAAATACGCTTCCAGATGATATCTGTGTCATTTCTGCAATCTCACGGACCTTTACTTTGCGATTTTTCATTACGATTTTGAATACTTCACTCACATTTTCCGGTGTAACGGCTTCCAAAGGCCTACCCGAACGTTCCGCATCGTTTGTGTCCGTACGACCACGTTTAAACTCAGCATACCAACGACAAATCGTTGATTTGGATGGAGAGGAGTCCGGGTAACGTTTCTCAAGCCATTGCTGGGCTTCTACGGTGTTTTTACCCATTAAAAAACAATGTTTTATCAACACGCGAAACTCGCTTTGTTCCATTTTTCAAACAAATTACAAAGTGACTTTACTCTAACCTCGATAACTCTGCTGTTTGTGGTCCAATCGACGTGAAATTTTTACACGTTTCATGTGAAGGTTCGCACTCTAGGGAAACGTGGCTAGTTTGGTACTACTAGCACCATCTCCGGGTTAGTCTCGGGACTTATTGAACGATGTGTTAAGCTAACCAATTTCAAAGATGTTTGAATATCAATTAGATGTTTTTGCACAAGGTACCTATTATGCTTTAATAACTGAACTATGAAAATATACATACCGCAGACAAAACTTGCTTTTGATTTGGTAGACAATATTGTACATCATCAAAATGCGACTGTTTCATACTCTATTACGCATTAACAAATTATCAGTTCATTTTCTCTACGAAAAAATAAGAGATTACGATATCCATAAATTGAAGATGCTTTCAAGCATCCAACACAGTCAACAGAAGTAAATATTTAAGGTGATTCTAAAAACCGCTTGAGTTAAATTGACATGACGAACTAACACTTACTTAAAGGCGTTGCCTTTAGATCCATTCAAATTACATTAGTAAAAATAACTACTGCTGTCGTTTCTCTGTATAACATTTCATGTCCTATTAATAGAGACGAAAGAGCAAAAGCCAAAGGGTGGGGGAAGCCCTAAGCGATCTACAACCTCCCAAATTTCAACTTACAAAAGTATAGGAGACTGTACTTACTAACAGGAACGGCTAAACAAAATCGGCCAAAGGGAAAGTGGCAGTCCAAGAAGCCAAAAGAGATCGGCAAAGAAGCCAAAAGCCTCAGAGATGCCGTAACTGTCTTCGATAAATATTTCCTCATGAAAACTCGGAAAAGTACTATCAAAAAAGAAAGAAATAGAACCGTTGAAGTCCTAAATTTTCCAACTGGAAGATAGCTAGAAATCTCCTCAACGTTCACTGAATATCAAGCAGGAGGAAGTGTGCTCTGTTTATTTTGACTAGTTGGGACCGATGTTGTAGATCAAGTCTTTATTGTTTTGTCGAAACAAAAAAACCTTCCTAAACCAATTAAAAGCACAATACCAGGCTGTGCAGCAAAAAGTCTAAGGTGCGACAATGAGTTGCTTTGACGGACCAAACTTCCCTTACTACTACTTCTCTAGAGTAACGTTTAATGTCCTTGCCATATCAAAAGAGAAGAAGGGGAATTATCCTGTATCGTGTTAGGAAAATTTTCGAATTTACGCATCCAGACGTGATGTGATCGTTATACGTTGCAAATATTCGCAGCTGTAAGTAAAGACGCATTCGCTAAATTAATTTCTCGAATTTATCGACCAGCGATGTTAAAATAAAACCTCCCTTAGTATTAAATTCCGTGTGTGCCTATGTTATTCCTTGAAAATTACATTTTATCTTTTCTTTCCTATAAAATAGAAACTTCACGTTAGCATCTTTTATGTTGTTAAATTTACGGCTTTGTTAAATTAGTTCTACTAGGAATTCTATAAGAAAATGTTTTCTTCCCTTATTAAATGTAATGTATAAAAACGTTGCATATAATAAAACTACCTCTAGTTTCGAATTTTATAAATTCAAATAAAACATTTCGACATAATTTCTCCTTTAAAAATTTATTCTTTTAAGGTTTTATGTTCGTTCGGATAATAAAACTGTCACCTTGCCTAGTTCAGGGCAATCTTTATTATCGCATTTGATCAGATAGCCCGTAGGGTAATGCCCGAGGCTTCTAACCGATTTCACCCCATCCTCCCGCTGTCTTCATTAGTGTTCCTTGAAGACCAATGAAATGCCTGACCAACCCCTTGGGAGTCGGAGAATGTCACTCCAAACGACAGTTTTAGAAAGAGCTTTGCTAAGTGTTGCCGAGTAAGACACGCGCACCCAGCGTTTTTCTTGTGTGAGTAGTTTGGACTTGAGAAATTCACGAGTCCCGGGATTTCTTCAAGTGTTTGAGAAGCATCCGCATAGATTCCGTATTTATATCCTGAGTGAACACGTCGTGAATTAATTCTGTCTTCGCCAAATAAATATCCTGACAATCCCTGGATTTACCAGATGTGTCGCTTTCGTGTTAGTTGGTTGAATGAACTTTCGTTTTATCGACGGATTAACTAAACTATTCCCACACCAAACTCTTAATAGTTACATCTTCCCGGCTCTCATATCGTTTCCCGTGCATTGCGAAGGAAATTTGCGTTGCTATTTTAAAGGCGATAAAGATTACACCGCCGTCAAATAGATTTACCTACAGTTCTGGCATGTACATGAAGCCGTCGCTTCGTCACTGGAAATGTTCTTTGTTAGTTCATAAAGAGCTTTGTGTAAATCAGTGTGAAGTAAAGTGGTTGTGAATTGTGCCACAAACCTGGATACCTTTTGGATTAGTTCCTGTACATGGTAAGTAATTTTACCACTAAATCTGTATCACGTGAAGGAGCTGACGTTGGCACATATCGTATCGCAACCGTAAACTTGGTTGTTTATCAACGTGAATTTCCTTCGACTTGTCACCAGTTCGTTCTGGTTAAAGATAGATTAAGAATTACCTTGTTGTAACGTCATTTCACACTGGTGAAAAGCTTTGTAATAGTATATTACTTAGTTAAAATCTGCTATACGAGGGCGGTTCAATAAGTACCCGTGTTAGAAATGAAGACACAATTTTTTTCAAAAATTTTTATTTTATTTTTTAACATAGTCTCCTTTTAGAAATATACACTTCTCCTAACGTTCCTGCCATTTTTTTAACCCCTCCAAAAAATAGGATTTGTCGAACTCTCCAAAATACGCCTCTATCTCGGCGATGACTTCCTCGTTTGAGCTAAATTTTTTTCCCGCGAGCCATTTCTTCATGTTAGGAAACAAGAAAAAGTCGCAGGGAGCCAGATCGGGTGAATACGGGGGGTGCGGTAGCAATTCGTAACGCAATTCATGCAGTTTGGCGGCGACAACTCCGGATGAATGTGCTGGTGCGTTATCGTGGTGAAACAGCACCTTCTTTTTCGCCAAATGCGGCCGTGTCTCCTTCAATTTTTTGTCGAAGCTGTCTAATAACTCACTGTAGTATTGTCCAGTCATCGTTCTTCCTTTTTCTAAAAAATCCATAAGGATGACGCCGTTCTCATCCCAAAAAATCGTCGCCATGATCTTTCCGGCCGATGGAACCATCTTCGCCTTCTTTGGAGCAGATTCACCGGGAGAAATCCATTGTTTTGATTGTTGCTTAGTTTCTGGTGTGTAATGATGAATCCAGGTTTCATCAACGGTGACAACTCGACGCAAAAACTCCTTCGGATTTCGCTTAAATTGCTTAAATTAACAGCCGCATCCGCTTGTTGTCCACCGTTAGCAATCGCGGCACCCATCGCGCCGACAATTTTTTCATCGCCAACTTATCATGTAAAATATTAATTGCCGTTCCGGTCGACACACCTACGGCCTCTGCTACTTCACGCACTTTCGTTCGTCGATCAGCGAGAATCATGTCGTGGACTTTTTGAATGATTTCCTCGGTAACCACGTCTGCCGGGCGTCCTGGTCGCTCCTCATCAAAAACGGATGTTCGCCCACGTTTAAATTCGTCGAACCAATATCTAACTGTGGTCATAGATGGCGAAGTGTCCCCATAAACAGCATCCAACTTTGCTTTTATCTCCTCGCATTTTTTTCCCATCCAAAAACAGAAAGCGAATTACCGAACGATACTGCTCTTTTTCCATCTTAGCTAAAATCACGAAACACGTTTTACTCAAATGGCTGTCAAATCCAAACTAACCTATCAATCAGTCTGCAATTTGTTATACCGTCGTTTGATAGATGGCAGCACACGATGATAACACCAACTTCCCTCAGGAACGCCTTCTGTCGTCAAACACGGGTACTTACTGAACCGCCCTCGTATATTAGATTATTAACGTAAACGTTAAATAATTGCAATCTGTCGTTTTTGCTAGGTTAATAACGTACAGAATAAATAATCGAAATTTATCAATTTAATATTTGTTTTATTAGTTTATACTCGAGAGATTCTTTAGACGTAACCTTCGATATTAACAAGTTTGCGAATTTTGCCTTTTCTAAAAGTTTATTTAAAAATCGAACTGGATCCAAAGCTAGTTAAAAAACATCTGGAAGTGACGACCTCGTTATTTTATGTGTGCTGCTTTTACCAGCAATCGCTATTTAATATCCACGAACGTTCTGTGTTATCAATGTTTTGTTTATGCATTAAATGTAACAGGCGCTCTGTGTATGACGCCTGCCCGTTAGCTCGTGTATGTTAAATAATTATTGTGGCCAATGTTTATTGTTTATCTGTTTGTTTTGTATATTTATTTATTTTCTTGTTTTTTGTATGTGATTATGTAAAATAATTTTTATACAGTGTAACTCAAAACCGCTGTACTCTGTTTGTTCCAATTTATGAGTATGCTAATAGATTTTGTTATTTTACCTTCTGACTTTTCTTTTGCAAGTAGCGTACGAATAGATTGTTTCAGAGATCAGCTGTTTTGGAGCCAGTGGACGACGATCCTCACATAAATACACAACGTTAGTCCAATTCCTTACTGGAAACGTAAGTATCTTTATAGTGAGCAGTAGAATCTTGTTTCTTTCTGTTTGTGTAGTGTTCGAACCTGAAAAGCTTCTCGTATAGTGACCTAGATACGGAGATCAGCTGCAGAATCTCCCCGTCGAAATTAGGTCAACGACATTCTTCTGCGGCTGGCGCTCTCTCGATTTCGAATTTCTTCAAGATTCTCGTACCTGCACTACCACCTGCCGCCGGCACTAGGCCCTCATTGCCCACCACTCGTCTCCGGCCATTAAGAGTTAGTTCAAAGTTGGCATGTCTGTTAATATTATGTTGCGTATACCGACAGGGTGTCTAAACTCGTAATTGCACGTAACAATCGTACTTTTTATTTGATCCCTACAGTTAGAAATATGCAAGCTAAAGAATATAACGTCAAAGAATTTTTTAGCACTGACTAGACTACGTAATTTGTTATTTCTCAATCAAATTATATTGCGGTTCAAACAAAGGAAGTAAGCAAAAGTAGGAATAACAGCAAACTTAGAAATAAAAATAAAAAAAGCTTTGGACGGTCTTGACTTGGCATAAAAAAAATCAAATACGAAAAACAGTTACCAAAAAACCAAAAAGCAAAAGATACCTTGTTTGGAAATTTCCGGTATTTTTAAGCATTTGAAGACAAGGTACTGCAATAGAATAAAACGAACAGTGTGATGTCTAAGAACTCACTTAAATCATTTAAATATAGTGCAATCAGTCTGCATTATATCAAACTCAAATATTTTTTTTAAACTTGAAAATGACAACGGTTAAGGAGCAGTTTAAATTAGACAACAAAGACAAATGTAGCAGAAGTTTGTAAAACGGCAAAGTTAACCTGCAAACTTATTAAAAACAGATATTCTTTAAACGAGACGTTCCATAATTGCATTTGTAAAATATCTCGAGGGTCCAAAAGACATATATAATACGTTAGTTTGAAAACCGTCAACTGTCTTCTCCTGAAATTTCTATCAAAAACTGATATTGACCGCCTTCTCGCTAGTGCCCCTGGTTAACGCTAAAATGTTAATAAAAATCGTTTCCACCAAGCGATTCACAAAGGCTTCCAAGAAAACATCTAGGAATAATGATGGAAACGGTCCTTCTAAGGGCCTTGACGACAACATCCAAATTCTCTTTTGGAATGCCGAAAAATTAAATGGCGCCACTTACACAGAATTTAGAAACATAATTAACGACAACGATACAGACATTTTCATTATAGTAAGCAAGAAAAGCTACAGATAATACTCAATATTTTAAAGTACCTAGTAACTACGAAATCTTTAATCTCCGACGACTAAGGCAAATAGCATCCGGTATAATTATTGGAAATAAATCCAGTGTATTCAACCGGGTGGAAAATATTCCTTCAAATTTTTATGAAAACTTGAAATTATGAAAATTGACGCTTGGAAAAACATCCACTTTACCATATTCGGCCTTTACAACCCGCCGAGGAATAAGCCTATTTTGAATGTGGTTTTACCATTCCTATCCAATAACTCCATTATAATAGGAAACTTCAACGCACCTTCAAAAGCATGGCGCTACGCCCGAGCTACAAGAACTGGTAGAATAGTTGAAGACTTTCTCGACGACTATGACATGAAAGTAATTCCTATCTTTCACAGGTCATTTGTCCCGCCCAGATCTTGCTATTGCCAACCCTAATCTAATGGCACGCACTAAACTAACCCTACTAGATTCGCCCACTGGATATGGGTACAATGTGCTGTTCCTTAACTTTAACTTTAATAAGTCTAAATCAGTACATAATCTTCTTCCTCACTGGAATTTTTCTTAAAGCAAGATGAGACGAGTGTGGCTTAAAAACAAGTAGAAAAATCACAGCAAACATAGTCGACGAAAATGTTGATAAGTCGTGCAACAGATTGGTCAAGGCCATACTGAAATGGCAATTTCCAGGGGACAAGTAAAAAATCATAGGCCTTTCTGGAACAACGACTAAAACGCTCTAAAGCCAGTCAGGAACAGAGCTAGAAGAAATGCTGTAAAGTCTAGAAAGCTACAAAACTGCGTGGCCTTGCGGAAACATCAAGCTACGCCTAAAAAAGAAAGCAAAACGAGCAAAAGAAAAATGGTGGAATGAAAGCCCACAGATCTATCTCAGGGCTGAACAACGAAGGCAAAACTGTTAGATGCGAACCAGTAAATGCCGGTAACTAAATGTTAACAGACCCTAAGGACATTACAAGCACTTCTGCAAAATCAACAAGCTTAGAGTAAACAAACAGGAAAGGCGTTTGCTAAAAAACGATGTCCATGCAACTTATCTAAATGAGAAGGAGAACATCTTGTTTAACAGTGACTTTAATATTGCCGAACTGAACAAAGCACTTCAGGATATCAAAGCTGGTAAAGCGGCCTGACCGAACGAGATTTTTCGTAAGTTTTTTTTCTACCTTGGAAATGCTGCTGTATTACCTCTGCTAAAGTTCGTGAATATGACTTGACATAGGGACTTGCTACACCTATGGAAGAAGTCAAAAATCATCCCCCCGCTGAACAAGGGCAAGCCGCCTAGCGCCTTAGAAATCTGTAGACCCATAGCGTTAACTAGTGTTTTCTGCAACGTCGTGGAAAGAATGGTGGTACAACGACTGAATGAATACACCGAACTCTACAGCATAATCGACCACAGGCAAGCAACTTTTCACAGTAAGAAGAATGCTATGGACCAAGTGGTCAAATTCTCACAGACTATAAAAGATAAGTTCCACAGAAAGATGTCTATGCTTGCGGTTCTCATGGACTTTAAGGCCGCGTATGACAAAGTAGAGAAGCAGATGGTAATGCGTAAACTGATAGAGTCTAGAGTTTCAGCAAACTGTTCAAGTGGATTCGTCATTACCTCTCCCAAAGGCATTTAAGAGTCAAATTCATGAAAAATCTGTCAAAATATAAGTTATAGCGACAAAGCCTACCACAAGGAGGCGTTATAAGCTGTATTCTTTTTAATGTTATAATTAACAACGTCATACTCCCATCAGAAATGTACTGTAGATCAACGATCTCATCTCAGCAACCATAGCGGTCTGGAGCCGGAGATAAATCTAGCTTTGCTAAAACTGGAAGAATCGGCAAATAGAAACAGAATGATAGTAAACACCGAAAAGACTTTATATCAAACGTTTTCCATGTCAAATAACATACTTGCAGGTCTTACCAGCTCAAATACTCAAATGCAGTTTTAAAGGGAGAAGATTAGGTGTCACTGTCGACCGGAAACTTCTCTGCAGTGCTCATATTGAGGATGCTGTTGAGAAAGACACTAAAAAGGCTTACTGCCACCAAATGGGGCGCAACTCAAGTCAAGTCCATACCGATACCTGCCATGGAACTCTAAGTTGGCGTGGAACCCCTGCACGTCCGTAGGGATAGAGCACTTCTAAAGTTCTGGCATCAATAGTGCACCAGGGCAGCTTCCGAGAGGCTAAAGACGCAAGTAACCGTAATGACTAGAGCGAAGGAACTGGTCCAACGATATGGCATTTATCTAGAAGATAAAGAACTGCCGCCGACGTTCACAAGCACGAACCTCCCTTTTCCCGAGATTCCCCTCAAGATTGCTTGAATTTTAGCAAAGAAATACTCTTGACGCGGAAATGAGACAACTGTCACTGCAAGCCATGGACGAGCTCTACGCGAAAACGTTTTGGCTCCAAAAATACAAGGACGGAACCTCCAAACCCAGATCAGGCCACACTGGAACTAGATTATATAGTGCCCTTGTTGAAGACGCGGTAAGTGTGGGAGCCCCCTGCAGCAATTTAGACGGAGAAGTGCTGTCCATGTCAGAAACTGTGGAGATAGCCCCCAACAATACAAAGAACGTCGTGTTTCTGATAGACTCCTAGTCTGCAATTCTAGCAGTGTACTCTAACCGGAACACTGATAATGTTTTCGTGCTCGCTTGTCGTCAGCTTACTACACTATGCAAAACTCAGAAAATAGTGGTGCAGTGGGTTCCAAGTCACGTTGGATTCGGCGGTAACGAGAGCGCCGATAACCTCGCCGAAGAAGGTGCTGAGATGCCCCAGCCCGTTTGCCTGGTACCTCTGTCAACTGCACGTGCCCTGATTAATGATAATGATTAATAGCAGAATCCAGCTCTGGTTAAGTAATCGCTACAAGGAAGTGTCAAGAAGGAAGAGATGAGCAAGAGTGTACGACTAAGGTCCGTTGCCCAGGATCAGACCCCGAGCAGCCGCGGTGGCCGAGTTCAGGCTCCTCACAGGGCATGATTGCCTACAAGCCCACCTTCACCGGATAGGAGTAGCTACAGACGACCAGTGCCTACAAGACTACCCTCCGAGAACAGAGCTGTGGAACCCTACTGCGAATCCTTGTTTGGGCGGATGAAGTGAGTTGTAGGTCATACAGCAAATTTTTATAAATCAAAGTGCTAACAAAAAAGAAAAGATCGAATATCAATTACCTATTAAATGCACTTGTTACGTTTGTCAAAACGAATCTAGAACTGAAATAATTACGGTAACATGGGGTGCTGATATAATTAGGCGATAGCGAGCCTCTGTTGCTCGGGTGGTCTGTAGATACCTAATATGTAAATGGAAACGGTGGATATAATGAGAAAATCGTATAACCTTCGAAACGATTTGTTTGTAAAAACAAATTTTAGTATTTAGCATCTAAGGATCTTTATCTACCAAGTTCCACTTTTTGTTATTATCATACTAATTTGAACCACCCTGTACAGTTTATAACATATCTACGTGCTATTTTTATACCTCAATAAAGTCCTAAAAGGTTTTTATAAAATAAACAGTAATAAATAATAAATAAACACATCGAGTCTCTTTCTTCTAAATGCATAATTTATGAATGAATTTTATTATAAGAGAAACAAAAGTGTATCTAAACCCCAAACGTCCGCATCAATATTTTAAAGCGCTTCTAGAGGTAATTTTAGCACGGTCTGGAAAATGATACATTTTTAGTTGTTAAACATTGTTATACACGTAGGCAGATATTCTGCTAACAGCGATCATATTTTATTAAACCAAAATCTTCCTGCGTATATTAATAGAACAGAGATATAGAATGCGAATTAAGGTTAAAGGTTTATAGTGTACCTAAGTTTGTAGTAAATTGTTATGGTTTGCTTAAGATGTAAAACTTGAAGAGGTCGGTTAATCAGTGAACTTAACGATTAGATCTTAATATTGATTTGTTCATAAATGAGCCTAGGTGGCGATATACGGGATGTTTCTCAAGTACGTGTCACAACTTCTAGTTAAAGGATAGACTATGAGCATAACGTTTCAGTTACCACTTTAATAAAATCTAATAAAAATTAAAATATTTTCATAAATACACATTCTCATTTATATTTGTCGATTTCTTTGTTGTATAAGTCGTTTACGTTCTTATATAATTAATAAGGAAAGTAAAATGAGAAACTTAAGTCAAGCCAACAAATCAAAAGTCTGCTGCGAATATTTTAATTAAGACCATTTAACATTCTGTAACAGAAAGATTTTAATTACAACATGACCTTTAAAATCAAATGTAAATGTTATGAAATGTTAAAAGGATAGACGTAATATTTTTAGCTTTTGATATTTTATAACCGCAACTAACATGAAATGAAACTCTGCAACTGACCCCACATCAACTTATACTACTTTTTTCCATTTTCATATTTCCAACTTATTTAATTTTTTAGTAAACTTTCTCTCACGTGGCTCTACTATTTTACAATTCGTTCCAAAAGGTCAGCATTTATTTCAGCTCGTTCATGAGATATTTTATCGGTTCGAAAAGGTCAAATACAAGGTTATACCTTATTGTTATTTATATGTGAGATGCTATCATTGGTATTCCATGGGAACAGTTTAAGATAAAAAAAAGACACAAAAACGTATATCTACGTAAATTCTATCAACTTATCTTATTTCTTAAATTTTCTTTATACGTCTAGTACATGCTTAAACTGCAGAAACTCTATATGATACGTTATTCTGTTTTTAAAACGTGCCCTTTTATTACAAAATTTAAAATACTGTAATACTTTGCTTTACCAATCTGAGAGTTGTAATTAATTGCAATTTCTGATTCGCTTGCTAATAATAGTTTTAGATTGAAAAATAAATAATATTCCTTCGACTGAGGGTGTTTATATATTTGTAAAGCTAATAAAAGGAAACATTTCATGATGACGCTGACGACTGCAAGTCCGATATACCCACAAGCGAATGGTATGGCGAAGAGAGGGGTGCAAATAGGTTAAAAAATGCCCAGAAAAACGTTTCAATTAAGAAAGAGATAATGAATTACAAAAATACTCCAATCAAAGTTACGACAAAATTAACAACTCAAGCAATTATGAGGCTTGTAATCAAAACTAAATTACCGACACAAGCAAAAACTTATATTCCAAGGTTGAAAAAAATTAAAGAAAAGAAGCTTAAAAGTAAATTAATAAATTTATTATACACACAAGACGAACTACAACAATGAGAAATGGTAGAAGAGAATGGAAAAATTATATCAAACTATCATACATCAAGATATTATATCGTAAAGTGAATTGAATTATTCAAATTCAAGATTCACCAGTGGGATCTGGAAGACTATAAGAAATAAAATAAAACTAAAAGGAAATTCGATCTAACTTTACTTCTTTTTTAAAGCTTCATTGAACTTTTATAGGTTTTAAGAAGCAATGTCGCTAACATCTTGGACATCTATGGGCGAGTTTGTTTAGTTATATAAGAAATCAATGTGACGACTTTAATATCTCGCTATTTTGTGTAGACAGCTGTTCAAGATTTGACTTACTTTGCCCTTTGCCAAAATACGTGCGGAGCGCCGTCAAAAGTCTACACCTGCGCCAGGTTATTTGTGGTGGCTGCAAATCAGGGTTCACTTTCTACCCTGTCACCTGCAGTGACCCACTATCGAGCATTCTCCTACACTAGGTTTTGTCTTTGGGGCTCTCGAACGGATTGCCTAAATTTGATATTTGCTTTGCTGTTCATCAGGTTATCTGCGGTAGCCCGAGACTGGATTTCATTCCACCCGCGGTGGCTCAAAATCGGAGTTCGTCTTCCACAATCACACTTTTTTCTGCAACGGCCTATTATCAAGCTCTGCCATGTACTAGCCCACTTACAGTGGCCCAAACTTGATTTCTACTCTTCACCGGGCCACCTGCAGCCGCCGAAAAAAGTTTTACTTTACAATTAGCACCTGCATTGACTCAAAATTAAGTTTTGTCTTTCATCTTGGAATGGTCACTTATTCTTTAGTAAGCCACCAGTGGTGGCCCAATATCGAGGTTTACCGTTCATCCTCATCATCATCATCGTCTCTAAGTTACCCGCTACTCTCTTTATATCGCCACTCCACCTAGTGGGTGGTCTACTTCTGCTTCTTTTGTCTTCTCTGGATCTCCATGTTGTTAATCCTCTAGTCCACCTGTTGTCAGTCATTCGGGTTATGTAAGCTGCCCACCTCCATTTGGTCTGTGTTATCCGTTCTACTCTTGTTCTCTGTCTTATGTCTGTCTATGTCTATTCCCAGCATCGCCCTTTCCATTCCTTTCTGTTCCACTCCTAATTTATTTGCTGAGCGTTTTGTCAGGGTCAGCGTTTCGGCGCCATATGTCATTACTGGTAGTAAGCATTGTTCGTATACTTTTCTCTTCAAATACATAGGCAAGTCCGATTTAAAAGTGTCTCGTAGTCTGCCGAAAGCTGCCCACCCCAAACCTATGCGGCGATAGATTTCGCACGTTTGGTTGTCGTTGCCAACTCTTATTTTGTGCTCTAGGTACTTGTATTAATGTGTTTGTTCTACTTGTTTTCCATCGACCCGCATATTGTTACTTGCTATCAGGTAGTCAGAACGATTTCGTCGGCGAAGCGGAAGTGACTCAGATATTCGCCATCAACGTTTATGTCCTTGTCATCCTAGACCAAGCTTTTAAAAGCGTATTCTAGGACTGCCGTAAAACCAAGCCCAGAATCAGTTTTCATCTGAGGTGGCTTAAAATTAGGCTTTTGCGTTCTCCCCCGCCTAGCCACCTGAGGTTGCTTACAGTTAGGCCTTACCTTCTGGAGACTAAAATCGAGCTTTGCCCTGCAGTATTTCCAAATTTGGGTTTTATCTACCACTTCATCGGCGTGACAATATTTGAGATTGCCCTTCTAAATGAAAAATCTTAGTCTTACTAATCTTACAAACAGGTCATCTACGGACATCCGCAAACGGTCTTTGTTCTCTACTGTCTGCAGTAGCCCAAGTTTGGCTGCTTTCTTTTTCTAGACTAGCTATGGTGACCAAAAATTAAGTATCTAATTCTACTACCCGTCAAGGTTTTATCTATTCCTATAAGTCACCTACGGTCAGGCTTAATCAATAATCACAATATAAATAATTCATTCTGCAGTGTCGTTGGTAGCGACACCGTTAAAAGCTTAGTCGCCCGTCACGATCTTTATCTCAATCAATGAAAATAAGTAGTCCAATTAGTACATAAACTCCTATATTTTATACAGACGTCTGTTTTAACATCCGGCCGCCCGTGTGCATTGCACAGCGTAGCACAGCTATGACGGTGTCCCAGCTTCTAAACATTAATGATTATGAATCCCCTAACGCCTTCCAGAATCTTTTACATGGTTTCCATTAACAAATGAAGATTAAAAATGTGTAACAAACAAAATTTAAATTGAGAGTTGTGTTGATTACAATATTAAGTTATCATTTATTAAAATTCTAAAGCGTGTAAATTCAAGCAAAAAGTTGTTTATAAAGTAATAAACAACAAGAAAAAAATATAGCGTGACTCTTTAAGCGATTGTGGTATCAATGCAAAAGATTGAACACGGCAGATAAAAAAGTAAATAAAATAAGGTAAACGCAAAAACACAGAAAATATGAAGACACCCAGCAAGAAGACAAAAGAAAACATATCCTAGCTTGAGATATTGGAGAAAATTAACAGAAAACTAATTAGATAAAAGGGAAAATATCGGAGTGTATATCGAAAAGAAATTAATGAATAAACATTTAAAAGATAGAACTTACAACAAAAGGAAGAGAAAATAAACTGCTATAGAAAAACACACAAAAATTTGGATATTAATCGAGGTACTTGTACCCGAAAAGTCTACAGCAGATAGAGAATCTGTACATAATGATGTCTTGGTGTACAACAATTATTATTAGCGAAGATAGCGACTCACTTCAGCAATTTAAGGAATTTGAGAAAAGAATAAATAAGAAACAAGAAATGGCACAAAACCAAAAAAAAGAAGAAATTAGTCAACAAGTAATTATTCAACAAATACAGATATGAATCAGGTGGCGGAAAGAAAAAAGGAGAAAGCTGTAAACTCTACTAAAAATCCAAGAAACTGATTGTAAGTAAAGGGAAGGCTAAAAAACTAATACAAAAGAAGACAACTACGACGACTTAGGGGTTGCAATACTTATATCACATGAGATGAATAAGGCCACTTTTGAATGGAAAGGTTTGTCAGGACTTATCATTTGGGTAAGGTTACGATCATAATAAACGAAATACAAAAAATTAGAAGCAATAATAAAGCAGAGATGGTAACAGATTAATAATAAGAGGAATAAGTAAACGACGATGGTGAGAAATTAATAAATTCCTGCATGCTAAACAATCTGATGATTAGGGGCAGAAACCACATAGGTCACATATTGAAATTCGAACCAGAAGTAAATGAAAGATGAAGAGAGCATCTTGAAGACGGTCGTTGAAAAGAAAACATAGCAAAGCTAGAATTTACCAAGAAAGGCAACGAAGAAATAAAAAAAGTTTACTTAATAAGTGAAGAATTGTTTGAAAATTATTGTAAATTTTCATAGAAACGCAAAGGTGTTATTTATATCATTCATCGCTTTAAGTCAATTAGAAATTACTAAACTTACTGAATTTACAATTATCAAAAAACCATTTCTTTTAAAATTTGTTTCTTCATCAGTAATACTGGTAAAGGAATCTTCACTTTCACTTTCGGAAAAAGTCTTCATTCTTTTTCTTTTTCGACTAACTAGCAAGGTTGACGAAGTACCTTTTAGCTTACTTGAAACTAGTTTACATCTCCCGTAAAATGGGATCGCATTGCTTCGAGTTAACTGTAATTCTGAAAGTAAACCCTAAAGATTTACAATTTTGACGTCGCTTGTAGCTTTTCTGGCCTAGGTATAACAGTGCTTCTTTCTTTAATGGCATTCACAATTTTTAACCACATTCGATGCTATCAAAATACACCCAAATTTACAAACATGTATTTTAGGATGCCGTTAATATCATTACGTGTTTCCGTAGTCAAACTGAGTTCCTTCAAATCTTCTAGCGCACTTTGAAGCCCTGAAGATTTGTAAAAGGTTTTACAGCTTCAATTCTGGCAAACCATCGAGTATTGAATAAGCTGCAAAGTGAAGAACCTATACTATTTTTTTGGATCTTCCAAAGCAGCGGACTGCTGCTAAAAATGGCGCAGCACTTTTGAATGTCTCCGAGAAAAGTGATGGCTTTGGGACAACACTTGGCTGAATCTGCTTCATATAGGTTCAAACTCTCAGCGGCACAGAGTGGATTACTTCTAAGAATGTAGTTTTGTACTAATATTGCTACCATGCTATGCCGAAAAACGTTTTCCAATCGTATATTTTCTTCTTCGGAATTCAAATGAAGGTAACACCAAACACAAGTAGTTTGAGCGGAGTCAGAGACAATTATGTAATAATATTCAGCTATATCTCGTTCCTCTAGTGCGACCAATATCACATGACGAGAAAGGCAATAAACTTGCAGTCTCATAGGTGCTGATTGATTCTAAAATTCCCAGAAAATCTTCAATGTTACGTTCTTCAACAAGATGATTTTATCCTATCAGAAGGTCTACATCTCTTTCTCTCAAAAAACAAAACTGTATCTAGAATACGAGTCAAAAGTTTTTGCTATTTCTTAGCTACAGCTCTTATTTGTTCATACTTAGTTTGTTTCATCTTTTCACCATTGGGCATTTTTGTGGTCTTGGCGAATCACATCATTAACTAGTTGTGGAAGCAAAAATTTAGTTTCCACACTACCAATATTGTTATTATAAATATGTTTGTTCAGCTTAAATTGTGATGTTACTTGCACTCTAATTACCTTTCGTGGACAAACTCCTCAAAATCCTTAGTAACGACCCCACAAACCCACCACAGGATCTAACAAAAATAACACCCGGTCAAATAGCACATCACCTCCTACTGAATGGAAACGTTTCAGGAAAGACAGCAAAATCCAGTATATTATAGATTTTTGAACAAGAGAAAAATGTATTTGCTACCTTTTTCACTATCAAACAGTTCACAGCTGCAATCCAGTAATGAAAAATGGCACAGCAGCCGGACTAGACGACATAAGCACAGAGCAGATAAAGAACTTTGACCCAAAAATAATGAAATAGCTTCTAGATATGATCAATTGTGTGTAACTGGACTAAATATACTTAAAACCTGGGGAAATCCAAGTAGTGGCGTTTCTGAAGCCTGGAAAAGAAAAATAGAACCAAGGAATTTTCGGCCTCTTTCTTACTGCGTCACCTTTTTTAAGGCCTTTGAAAAAATGATTTTAAACCGCATCTCTGAAACTGTGGAGAAGCTAATTCCAGAGCAAGCGGGATTTAGGACCGGAAGCCTTGCTGTGGTAAAATATTAAACTTTACTCAACACGTTGAAAATGGGGTGGGGCAGAAGCAAACAATAGGTGCGCCTTACATAGACCGTTATGCTGCATACGATACTGTAAATCACCAGAACCTATTAGTAAAAGTATACAACGTCACCAAAGAGTTGGGTATAACAAATGCTTACTTTAAAATCGTCGTTTCTACGCCACCTTTCAATCAAAGAACAGTCGTTGGAGGAACTAGAAGAACGGCCTTCTACAAAGAAGTGTACTAGCACCACTTCTTTATAATAAAGGGTTTTCCAATAAGAGGTGTTATTTTGAATAGCCCGCTATTTCGGTAGATGTCACTTTTGAAGCTATCATTTTTCGACATTTGACAAGTAGAAACTACGCCATTAATAAATATGGAACGATACACGCTTCAACAACGCATTGAAATTATTAAAATTCACTATAAAAATGGTGAAAATTTGGCAGAGACGGTTCGTAAAACTCGAACATTTTTGGGTCACCGTGAAGCACCTTGTCGGACCGCAATACAGAAATTGGTGAAAAAATTCGAGCTCTTGCGACAAGTTAGTGATGTGAAGAATAAAGCCCGTGCACGTCGCTCAAGAACAGCCGAGAATATTGCTGTTGTAGCCGAAAGTGTTAAAGAAAACCCAGGTTTGTCCATTCCTCGTCGTTCTTTGGAATTAGCCATTCCACAAACGTCATTACACCGTATTTTGCATAAAGATTTGGGTCTTAAGGCTTATAAAGTCCAGTTAACACAAGAACTCAAGCCGGCCGATCATCAACAACGTCGTGTCTTTGCTGATTGGGTCGTTGAAATGCATGAAAATGATCCAGAATTCCATCGAAAAATCATCTTGAGTGATGAGGCCCATTTCCACCTCGGTGGCTTCGTCAACAAGCAAAATTGTCGGATCTGGGGCTCAGAAAATCCAAGAGTTATTGTTGAAAAGTCTCTCTATCCTCAACGTGTGACTGTTTGGTGCGGTTTATGGTCCGGCGGAGTCATTGGACCTTACTTTTTCGAAAATGAGGCTGGAGCAACAGTTACGGTGACTGGATTGCGCTATCGAGAGATGATTAACGATTTTTTATGGCCGGAATTGGATGGTATTGATCTGGACAACGTTTACTTTCAACAAGACGGCGCTACGTGCCACACAAGCAACGAAACCATTGATCTTTTACGGAAAAAGTTTCCGGACCGTGTTATCTCTCGAAGAGGTGATCACAATTGGCCACCGAGATCTTGTGATTTAACACCTTGCGACTTCTTTCTTTGGGGCCACGTGAAAGAGAAGGTCTACGCCAACAGCCCAGCGTCGATTCAAGACCTCAAAGATGGAATTCGTGAGGCTATCGAGGACATAGGGCAGCCACTTTGCGATTTGGTTATGGAAAATTTCATGAAAAGGATATTGTCCTGTAAGCGTGGTCGTGGTGGTCATTTGCCTGATGTTATTTTCCACTATTAACGGCATACCTTCCTCTTTATAATGAAATAAACATCCGATCATTTATATTAAAAAATGGCACTTTTCTTTGAATATTAAAATAACACCTCTTATTGGAAAACCCTTTATATGCTGATGACACGGCCAGGGGAGAAGTTTTGAAGAGGTAGAATGCAGATTATTGGCCACATCACCTGGAGGGGAAAATCTTTGGAACACTGCACCGAACCAAAATAGTTAGGAGTCAAGTTGGACCGTACACTGACTTATATGGCCCAGTATCAGCACATAAAGGCAAAAATATCGTCTAGGAATAATATAATTTGCAAACTGGTTAATAGCATTAGGGAAGCTCAACCAAGTGTGCTCCAAATCTCTGCTCTAGCCTTTCGCTAATTAACGAACTTTCCGTACTAAGTTATTTATTTTTACAAATAACAATATTTTGCTTTCTCGTTTTAAATCTTTTCGTCCTTGTAAATACATTATTTTCTTTTAGAATTAAGTTTAACGTATTTCTCTAATATAAAACTCTTGACATTAACAGAATTTATTTAGCGAGAACGTTAAAATTCTCTGCTATTCTTTTGTAAAACTATTTTCTTAAATATCAAATTAGAGGCAAGTTCTACCTATAAATGCTTATTTTTCTCGTTGCATTTATGCTGTTTTGTAGAAATTAGAACCCTTATCTGATAGTTTTATTACCCCTAAAGCGTAAGTAACATAAGATTTATTGTTCCTGCAAACATCATATGCAAGATGCAAATTCTCATTATGTCCCGCTCTGTTTACATCAGTTGACTGGATTGTCTAAACATACGATTCTTTCAATAATCAATTATCTGCCCGTTCAACCCTTTTGAGGGGTTGGAATTGGCATTTGTCGCTTGAAAACTCGAGAGAGTCTTCCGTTAGCTTCCGTCAAATCAACACGCTTTCGCTGTGTTAACCCTGGTGGGTATTTGGAACTTAAGATTTTTCGCGTAACACCGTGAAGTTGATACTTCTAATAAGGTGCAAAGCCTGAGTGTAAACTGCGCGATTGAACTCTGTCTTCTATCTATTAATCAATGATAATTCCCGGTAGGTCCGGATGTATCAAATTCCGTATTCACGTACCTTCAACTCCAGTAAACCCCACAAGTGGACTCTCATTCTACCGATCAGTTTATTATCGTACGGTATTAATTAAATTATTAATTAAAATATCGCATTACCGACCGTGTGAGAAAGACGCTCACACCTGTACATATTTATGCGTTATCGTTGTAATATAAGTTGTATAACTTTATGTGTTATTGCTGTAATATAGTTTTGCAAAAGTGCCATGAGTTTAGTGCAAGAAGCATTATTGGCAATCCCCAATTGCCAATCTGTCGTCGCAATTATTTGCGAACATTTTCTACAATTTTATCTTCTCATTATCGATCGTTTCGAACTGATGAAAGACCTGCAAACACCAGTTCCTATTAGCGAAAAACCTGTTAAACCGTTCATAGTGGTGACAGGACCGTTAAATTTATTTAGGCATAGTAAATTAGATTACATGTCGAATTATAACGTAACTGTCTTGTTCTGAATTTCGATAGTTTTTATTTGTTTACTCTTTATGAACAATATTTGTATGTATTTAGCATTTATCTTTGTTGTTTATACAGGCTAAAGATTACTAACGTAACGCTTTGTTATGTCATTAACTTCATTTGGTTTGTTTTGTTTAACAATAACTTTAATTTCAAAGCTAAACTACGCATTACTTATTGCCTTGTTTATTTTTGTTATTATTTATGCTTCTATCATAATAGATCAAGGAATCTTATCTCAAATATTTACAGGTGCTTCAGTTTATGTATGTCTTTTGTCTCCCTTGTGCCAGTACTGAATACACCGTGCTGGGTTGTTAAACCGTAAATACAGATACGTTTCGTCCGGTCTTGTTTACCGTATATGTATTGGTTTTGTGTGCTTTGTTTAAGTTTCTAACTGTTAATGCAGGATTGTGTTATGTTTCAATTGTGTAACCGGATTGCCGTAACCTTCTCTTGTATATTTATTTGTTTTACAGTATGCTACTATATGTATTAACTTACCTTGATCTTTTATTGTTTTGCGAGCATACTGATTTAATTACAGGGAACAGCTGTTCAGGAACCAGTGGCATCGACTCTCTTATACGAGTACCTTATCTTAAGTTTACTTCATGATAATAAGTATCTTATCAGAGTGCAGTACAGTCTCTATTTTATTTCTTTGTGTAAAATTTGAACCCGTGGTTCGACCCTGGCTAACATCTTGCTTATTGACTCATATACAAAGATCAGCTGTAGGATCTTCTGTTCAAAACTAAGTCATCGTCATACCACTGCAGCTGGCGCCCTATTAGCTTTAAGAACCCTAAGATTATTGTATTCCTACTATCGCTCTAAGCTTTATTAGCCACGACCCGTCTTCGACTGTAGAAAAGTTAGCATTTCAGATGGCATATCTATTATGTATATGATTACACTACCGATGGGACTTTAATCCTAGTTTTACCTGTAACAATACATTAATATAGTCGATTGTGCAATACACGACACTGGCCAAATAATATCTGGATGTTTAAAACCCACTCCAACAGAAAAAACCTATCCCATCATAGGTATTGCCCTTCCATCCATTAGAAGAGAGGTTGCTTCTGAAGTTCAGGGGAAGAAGAAAGCAACTGACCCAAGGCATCTATTGTTCGGAGAACAGAGGCTTCAAACATGATTAAAGTCTAGAAAAAGCTTTATAAATTCCACGAATGTCCTTGAAACCACTGCCGGACGATGCTGCTGAGGCCTCTGAACCGAGAGAGGAGCTAACTGCAGGCAGTCAGTTACCATATCCTACTAGGAAAGCCCTCAACAGGTTCAGAACCTACACTTTGCGATGCAAGAAAAATTTAAAGATATGGGGATATGCAGAGGACGATAGATGTGGATGCAGAGAAACACAAAACGCTGAGCACTTACTGGTCTGCCCAGACTTAGGAGACTTCAATTATTTTAGATACTTGGACTTAAAGCTATCTGCCAGATTATTGCTAAAACTGTGGTTATACCTATTCTCACCCTATTCAGAATTTCTTCTACTAAAATGGCACAAAAGAACAATTCGAATAAATCTGAGTATATGTAAAAAACCAATACTTTTAAAAGAGTAAAGAAAATTTACTTTTGTGTCCTTGAAATAGCATACTACCCAGGATCATCAAATTAAAGATCATGCGGCAACATTTCTCGGTGTAAAATAAAATAATCCTAAGGCATCGTTATATATGTTTTTGTTAATTCAAATTCCACAGATACAAAGGTAGGTGCGTATATCACGAGTTAATTACTACATCAAAATAAATATGTAACAAAATAGTGTACATTAGCTTTGTAATGTTATTTATGTACAATGAAATGTTTCAAAATTGAAATTATTTCTGTTTTTCAAACATTTGTTATTAATATGAATAATGAAACTTACAAAGAGCTTCTGTTTTTAAAACACAACAAAAATTAATTAGTAAAGAAGTAGAAACGTTTTTTTTTCCCTAAATAACAGCTTTTGTTTTCATCATTCTCATTGTTTGATCCTTCCTATGATTAACGTTTTTCTCTGCATTGTCAATACTAAAAACCCAAAATCGACAGAAAATAAATTTAAAATGTTTCTTAATTAACGTTAAAACAAAAGAAGCTGAGTAGAAAGGTTTCGTCCCTAAAAAATACTTCTATTGTCATGTTTCCATTTTTATTTGCTCTAATAAACTTTCGTTTTTTCCGTTATTTCATTTTTCCGACAAACATTTTGTTTTCGAGGTAGACAGAACGAAGCTCAGCAGTGTGGACAGGACAGTGAGCAAAGGGTGTTTGAGCTTAATGGGGTGAGAGAAACTTATGGGCTTTGACAATGAGAAAATATAATAGTGTTTCGCATTCTGTTTTCCTTTTGTTTCCTTTTTGTAAACATATTTATAAAATATTGAGAATGAAAATAGCTATATTATAGTGGGTAGCTTACTCATCAATTTTTATATATTCTTAAAGGCCCGATTGGTGGAGTTCTCCCTTTTCATATATAAAAGATTGTTGTTTTCTTTTTTTAAAACCTTTGATGTTTGTGGAATTTAAAATATAAATATGAGAAAAAGGGATAAAAATGTTTTGTGTAGTTTAGTTGTAATATATTCGAAAATAAATAAGTTCAAGGAGCTCTTCAGTTGTGTAGATTATCCTACGCATATTTTATATGGAATTTTTCGGTTGTAGGAGAGCTTTTGGCTTCAACATAACCCTTGTGCATGTATACTTATAACGGGTTTTTGAATTGAATTTTCATATAACACAAAATATCACAGGATTATTTTTATGAAAACAGTTTTAAACCGATATTAGAAATTTATTACACACAGAATTAAAAAAGTAATGAGATATTGTTTTAAACATTATTTTGTTTCGATAATCAGTAAACATACTAATGCCATAGTAGGTATTTATTAAATTTTTTCTTCTAATACTTTCCGTTTAACAAAATAAACAAAAACAAAATTGAATCAATTATCCCGGGATTCAAATTGTAAATTGGAAAACCTACTACAGGCCCTTCTATAGTTTTATATTTTTGAAAGAAATGGCTTACATTATAAAAACTTATTATTGAAGTCGCTGAATAAACAACATGCAAATGGTAATCTTACTTCATTAAGTGTATTTGTAGCAGAAAAATGTGCGTATGTTTAGATCTGCTGCATTAAATTTACGTATCATACGAGTATTAACATGGGCTTTATTTCATTAATTGTTTTGAACGCCACTAAACTTTACATTGCATGTCGGAAGGCAAATCAAAATTGTTTTTGTCTGACTAAACTACTGCAATTATCAAAATTGAACAACAGACACAAAAAATGCCCGAAATAAGTGGAAAAAGTTTCAGAAGTATTGACCAAATCGTTAAAAAAGTCTGAACTTTTTTTGACCACTTGCGAAACACCCACAAGCAAAAAACTGATGTCAGAAAATCGATTTTTCCGTCCTTATAACGTCACAGGGGCTGTAATGAATCATTACGTTCATTTTTTATGAACCTTACATGGGTCTTGCCTTCACTAATTTTGGTTACCTTCACTGGGTGCTGTTTAATATCTTTAATCTATGTCACCATTCCTATAAGAATTTGTACAAAAATATATACTTTTAGACCACCTTATATATCATTGAAATGAAATTTTTAATAATTTTGCTTGTATTAAATTTATGTTGCACATGGGAATTTTCTTTGTACTGAAAATCTTAAGGATTATTTCGTTGTAATTACTCTGGGATGGCCCGGATTGATCTTATTTTGTGATCTATAGTTATCTCTAGTTGCCAGATGCAGTTTAAGCAAAGTTCTTTTGCTTTTGTAGAATTAATTTCTGATTGTTTTATATGATTTCATTCGTTTATTGTTCTGTTAGACTTTTATTTAATATCAGTTAATTAACAGAGGTTATCTATTATCGCTCATTTGGCTAGTGATTGGCTATTGGATTCAGAATAGGTAGCATCAGTTTTGGTCCATTGCTTGCGACTTTTTTCGAATTTTTTTAGACATTTGCCTTTTGCCTAAATTCCCTATTCACTTATTAGGTTTAAACAAATTTTTTGCTTGTCTCATTAGAGTTTCTATTGTTCTCGGTGATATTTAATTTTTATCGTATGGGAATGCGTGTTTTGGCATTCTGAATGCTTATTGGTTGGAGATTGTGCATTTCGCCTGCAGTTTCACCTTTCGAATTTCGACGGGGGTCAGTTTTAAGAACTCGCTTAGGACGAACGGGTGTGCTGATTAACCGTTCGGGTTGTGGTTTCTAACCGTTTAAATTTTTGTTGTTTCTACTTTGAGGAGAGGTGTTTGGTGTTACTGTGGAGGCCACCCTTGAATTCTGGGATTACCTCATTTAGCATACTTCGTTAAGAAGCTTCAAACGTACTGAAGGTATGTTAGACGGTCCCGTCTGTTACTTTGTTCTCATTTGCTCCGTGTTTGTCTTAGCTTTTCGGGGGAGGCCCGCAAATCTTTTATGGGGAGGCCAGCAAATCTTCTTGGGAGAGCCTGCAGTTCCTTGAGAGAACGTGGTCGCAGGAGACGGCAGAGTTAGAGGGGGTTCCTTCCGATGCTGTAGTGAGGAGCTGTTCCATCCCCTCCTAATGCGCTGAGAACACTCATGGTACCTCGGAGCTGCGCGTCACCTCGAGAATTTTGGACGTCATCTCCTGATTGCGAGTACGGTCGCCCGTCGCATCGTGTTGCTGGACTTTAAAAATTTTATTGTCGGCTTCTTTCTTTAGGAACGGTTAACCTTTATGAATTAGTTAATTGTAATTTATTGGATTTCCTTGTCACCAAATTGTTTACTAGATTTATTGAAATGTTACACTCTATTTTTTTTGCTTCAAGATGTTTTTTTGCGCTCTGAGTAAGCTTAGAGTTAAATTTTACCGTAAAGTTGCACTAAACCTATTTCATGAAAAGCTGCTGTAAATAAAACTGAGTTTTTTTTTAAATTTTGTTAGGTTAAATAAAAATTGCTTTTTGAATGATTTAAAGTTTACTGTTGATTTGAATTTAATGATTTCATACGGGATGGGCCACAAGTATTAGAACAGTTGTGTTTGGAATTTTGTTTCAGGTCATAAAGAAGCTTTTGTTCTGTCTGACATAGCTATATTAGCTGAACCTGCTACTTTCAAGTAAGTTCTTGATTTTTTTTTCATCTGTTTTGACGTTGTGTTCCCTGTCGTTTTTTGGTGATTTCAAATTAAATTTATTAACTGATTTGAGAATTTCAATTTACTCTAGGCTTAGAAGATTTTTAATAAGACTAAATAGAATTTTTAATTTGTATGCTCCATTATTTTGAACTTCAATAATCATTCTAATAATTTGTTGATAGTATTAAATTTTCAACAAATTAGTTACCAATTTATGTTTGCTGTTAAATTAGTATTTTATGATATTTTTAGAAAATCTCAATTCATTTTTATTGATTTTTATTCATGTTTCATGTTTGTTAGCGGCTTTACGAAACTGGATATTTTATTTTTTAGTACATAATACTTCTTAAAAGCGAATAATATATTTTTTAGCTCTTTTTTCAACTTATCAATATCTTGAATTGTTGTTAGGCTATCAGGAAGATAGCTATAGAGTCTAGAACCCTTCTGGGTACAGTGAGTTAGTCCTGGTGTAGTTTCTGTTGTTAGTACCAATAACAGAATCCCCTGCTCTTTGCTTTGCGTTCTGCCCGTGTGTAATTTCTGTGAATTTCCCTATATGTGTTTTGTCATCAATTATAACTGAGTAGTTTATTAAAGTCAAGTAATCTAGTTTCAGTATACAAAGGTTTAGCCGACACTAATCGCCTCCTTCTTAATATAAATCTAAGTATATTGTTTTGAGCTGTCAAAAGTGGCGACAATGACGACCAAAAATCAAACCTCCAGTTAACAATACAATACTGTAAATGTGACTGAATCAGTACAAAGTAAATCTTCTTCAGGAGGTCAAGTTCACAAAGATTTTTAAGAACCAATAATATGTGAGTAGTCTGTCTAAGTTTATTAGTTATATAATCCACGTGATCAAACCATTTAATTTAAGAGTCCACATTCACCCCAAGGTACTTAACATTTTGTACATGTTTTATTTTAACACAACTACATCTATTGTCTTTAACACTTGTGGACTGTGATGTATGTGCTTTCAGGATTAGTTTATCAGGCTGGTCTGCTTTCGATAAAAAAATGATATAAAATGTGTCTTTGAGGGATTCAAGGTGATGCCATGCTTGGAGTTGTTGTAAACCTTTGGAAGCCAAATTAAAAATTGTTTTTCAATTATCATTACTAAATAAGAGTACTGTGTCATCGGCAAACAAAATTATTTTACTATTTACTAACTCTAGATTACATAAATCTACACCATATAATGAAAATAAAATGGAACCTTACACCGTACCCTACGGTATTGCAAAGTTTGATGTCCTAGGGAGATTGAAGTAACCATCTAACTTTGCTTTTTGCTCCTAAACCATTGTAGGACTGTTCCACCAAAACCCTATTCCTTCATTGTATCCACCAGCGCATCATGACAAACGGAATCGAAGGCCTTGGTAAGATGTAGAAAGATAGTCAAGGACCTTCGCCCACTGTCCAAAGCACTGTAGATATGTTTGGTAAACCTTGAGACAGCATCTTGAGTAGAAACTCCCCTTCTAAAAGCAAATTGGTTTAGTGGAATGATATTATTTTCATTAGTGAATTCAATATGTTGAATTTTTATTGTTTTTTCTAATATTTTAGATAAATCTGATAATAAGGATAATAAGGTCGGTAGTTTTTTAGTTCCAGCTTATTGCCCTTTTTGTAAACCGGAGTAATCATTGATTTTTCTTAAATGTTAGGGAATGCCTCAAATCGTAAGCTTACATTCATAAGATGTGTAATGGAATTAGCAAGGACATGTTTATATTTTTTTATAATGTCTACAGTTATTCCGTTCCATCCTGAACCAGAGCCACCCCTCAAATCTAAAATGCATTTTGCTATATCACTATTTTTAACAGCGCGATATCTCGGGAATGAATGCAGATTTTAAAATTCTGAAAACTTTGGAATAAATGTAAAGTAGGGGCACATATTTTGTGATAAAAAGTTTTTAAATTAAATGCGTCACCGCCAGATAGTGCCACCTAACTTAATTTTTTTAAATGAAATACCCTACTTTTTCTTCGTTTTTTGGAATTTGCAACAAATTTGTGACTTTCCTTATAACTGCTACCAACCTATCTGGTTTACTTTTGGGGAAAATAATACTTTTTATAAATGTAACACAAAGATGTGAAAGATTGTATTCTGTAGAGATAATAAGCAAATTCTTCTACATTCCTGGAAGTGTATCGTATACTATACTTTTAAAATGTACCCAAAGAAAGTAATCTAAAGGAGTTAAATCCGGAGAACAAGCTGGCCATCTTATAGAACCATTAGTACTTATCCATCGTCTCGTAAATACCTTTTAAAATGTTAGGTCTAGACGATTTATTGCAAACAGTAAGGTGTGTTTTTTTTCAATTTGTCGTTTAAGCTTGTAACCCCTAATTTCAATGATCCAGCGAGTAGTCGTGGGACTGTTTTGATAGCGTTAGTAAATAGGATTTTTGTTTAAAAAGCTTTTTCCTCTTGCATTTGGGGAGGTTTCTGTAAACTGTCGAGCGCGTTCCGTAGGTCGCGCAGTTATTGAAGTGAACAGTACAAAAACAAAATATTTAGGTCATTTGAATTTGACAGTGCCAGCTTACTGTGGAGGCGATAAGCTTCCATTTAAGACCGTCTCATTGCTGATTAACTTTTCCGTCTATTTTATCTTTATCTATCGTTTATAACGCAAGAGTAACATTAAACAAATGTTCGTTATTTCATAACACTAAAAATTCGTACTAAACAAATTGCAGTTCAAATAATGTTAAAGAGCTTGATATATCAAATTACATTTTATAGTTTATTCATAGTAGATTGAATCAAACAATTTTTTCCTTTTTGGTTTTGTTATGCAGTATGGATTTTCAAAGCTGATGGTACAGATACTGTTTTGTTTACCGAATAAATTTATTATTTGTTGAATTATACCTTTGTGTTTGGATGTTTCTGCTTGAATCAGCTACCAGTGTACGAGATAATTGCGAGTCCTAGTAAATCTGCTTAACAAAAGCAATTGTCTAGACCATGGATGTCATTGTTATTTCAGTTTTATAAGCATCTAAGAGTAAAAGAGATTTTCTTAATATATTGTTTGTCCCTTTCAAGCTCAGTTTATTAAGCCAAACAAACTTGTAGCAACATTCTAAGCCTTTTGGGGTCCGCATAGGCGGTTAGTGCACCGAGATGATCAAGTGGCAAATTAGTTGTATGTTGACGGTACGTTATCCTATCTGGTTTACCACGTCCCATTGTTCCCGTAACAAGTGATTGCAATAAATCTGTTATTAAAGTTTATACCTTACACTAACATAAAAATCTTTTACATTTTAAATCTAAACGTATCGGCAAATCGTTGATAAAATGACTTAATACGTTTTGTTATTAAATACGGCCTTAAAAACTGGAAACCTATGCTAAAGTTAGCATGTATACGGCACTACACATTAACAATACAAACTCTTTGAAGTAGTTCTTTCAGTTGGTCTTTGACTTGTGTAACACTGTGTTAGCAGTTGGATAACTGCTAATCCATGTCTTAATCGATAATGTGTCGCTTTCTTATTCTAAGGATTGCAGAACTGTTCATGTTGTTTTAAGTTCTTTTTCAAGTGTTTAAAGTATTGAGTGGTAGAGCTATCCTACACAAAAGTCTATATCATTGATTGCT
Source organism: Ignelater luminosus (assembly GCA_011009095.1). Classification (NCBI taxonomy): domain Eukaryota; kingdom Metazoa; phylum Arthropoda; class Insecta; order Coleoptera; family Elateridae; genus Ignelater; species Ignelater luminosus. The sequence goes on along the minus strand of VTPC01090432.1, from coordinate 166,341 downwards.
TCGTATCGATCTTTTATCTAGTGTAAATCTATTTTGTATGCTTTAGTAAAATATCTAAGCATCCTTCTCAAGCACCACACAAATTCTGGTTATTTTCTAAACACTAGAAAGTAATGTACGCTTACGTACCAGTATCCATCTTGGAATCTGCAATTCTTTATATCATACAACTGATTAAGTAAGTGATCTAGTGATTGTTGATTTAATTCTTTAACTCTCCTAGTTATTGTGGATGCGTCCTACTGTCTTCATCAATTGCTTGTAGCTATATTAAATGAGAAGGCAATTCAATCGTGCGGTGATACTCTACTACAGCAAATATAAACGCAATGAATGGTCTTGCTGTTTTGATGTAGCCTCTATGTATGTACACTGTTTCAAAAATATTAACTAACCATTTAGTTTTCTGACTTTACTATATCTCGAAGACTTTATACTGTTTCCATGTCGACGTATGATTTTAGTGACCTCGTCGTGTAGCTAGTATTTAAACTTTAGCATCTTGTATTTATAAATAAAAACACAAACAAAGGTAAATAATTTGTTTACTCAAGAAGCATCTTATTTTTTATACTTCTTTCTTGTAATAATATGGAATTAATGTCAGAATATTCAAATATGTTGACATAGGACAAGTTTCAAGAAATCTAAGTGATAACAGACGTATACAGCTGTAACTTTGACCGAGCAGCGCCATCTTCCCAGCTAGGCACCTAAGGCATGGACCTTGGGCGCCGCAACTTTTGGGGGGCAAATATAAGTTTTTCAAGGAGGGACAGGAAGGTTTCCCATGCCCGGTAGTTCGTGCTCCATGCCTAGTTGGGAGCCGAATTGGAAACCCATGTCTGGTTGAGGGCGCTCGAAATGCCCAAATAGTCAAGATAACACTGTAACAAGTAGCAACGGCTGAATATAGCAGTATTTAGCACAATATGTCGATGCAAAGCAACATACAACTTACGACGTTCAGGGCAAGAAAAGCCAGTAAAACGATTGCATAAAAGTTTATATTTTGCAAACTCCAGGTTTAAAGAAAAAGTGTGTTTTATTTTAATTTATCATTGACATAGAGTTCAAAATAGGCCACAATGACAAGACGTCAACAAAACTGACTTTTACTAACTCACAATGTTTAGATAAGCATTAAAGTTGTTAGAGAATATCTTATAAAGCATAATTTAATATCTAAAAGGCTAGTCACGAGCCCGGCTCCGTCATAGGTGCACCACATACATTCTAGAGCAACATGGCGTGCCGTTTGCTCATTAGTCCGGAAACGATTTTTTGCAAATAGAAGACAAGGCAGCTAAAGTGATTCAAGATTATTTCAATGAAGTTGAGATTTCGATAATGGGCTTCCCAGGAAGAAGTTATGATCTAATCCCATAGAAAATGTGTGTGACATGCTTGATAAACTCTAAGATGTTGTGACCAGCCCACTCAACCTTGAAGATTTGGAGCAAAGGCCAAACATCCATACAGAAATCCTTCATGTAGCACGATTACCTCCAAAACTTACACAATGGGTATTAACTTCTTAGCTTCTCGTTAGCCTTTATACAATGATGTTTTTTAAAGGTTTCATTAACTTTACTAATGTCTGTTTACTAAAAAAGCATTAAAATTTGTCTTGCAGCTTCTATTTACTCCTTATATTTCTAACTCCGATTTGATATTATTTTAGTTGAGAATTTATTGATTAAAATCTTATCTTGAAATGCATTTTATTGATATCAGAGTAATCAATCTTCTTTTAGATGACAGCTAACGTTTACTTTTCTGAATATTTTTTTAATAATATGAGTAGGCAGTTTTGGTAAAATGGGCGAATGCTATAGTAACCGGAACAGTCCATGCATGATGCTTTGTTGTCTAACTGCTTAGTAGTGATTTCTTATAATTTCTTACAAACTTATTATATTTCCATCATTTTAAGCAAAATATGGAAATCTTGAGCTTGTTTCTGATTCAGACTGGAACGGGTGCTCGAAATTCTTTTGGTATACACCAGTTTCGGATATAAACGAGACCGTCGACGCCGGCATCGTTAAACTTCTTAAAGATTCTTCTCTACAAGTTAAGTACTGTTCTAGCCGAGTCATGTGCAGTATGGTACTACTTTGAAGAAGTTTTATCATTATTATGTGTCCATTTTTGTGACTAGTTTTAATTAATTTACTATATAAACAATTTAGTTATTTGATCAATTATCTCTTACTGTAAAAATTAATCTCAAAGTTCTTTTTTGGGTTTTTGAGGAACCGGAAAAGCGGGATATCAAATTAGATGTGCTCACTATTTGTGCCAGTTCTAATATTGGAGGTTCTGATCTACTTAGCTAAAGTTATACCAAAACACTGAAACTTTTCTGTTATTTTTTGTGCACTGTAATTAACTGCGAGTTTGTTGTTGCTTTTGCTTTATTACTGTCTGCAACAGACCTGTGGCCGTTGGCTTATGTTTGCTAAAGCTCCTTCTTTCAATTATCTCATCGTTCTTAACGGCGCTTTAGCATAGAGCTAATAACATGCGAGGTCAGTAAATTGGTGCTGATTTTCGTGTCACTGAAACGAATTGCATGCTCAGCTAGAAGTACGGCTTTAACTTCAGTATTTGCTTGCTCAGCAAGCAGGATGAGGAAATATCGTCGAATTGTTTGTAATAGGCTTTATGTAGCAGGAATATCACGGTAAACACCTAGATATCTTAAAATCCATGTCTATCTACTTTTGGTTCTCTCGATCATTTTATAGTAGGTATGACTATTTATGTCACACTGAAGTTAATACTCGATGAGCCTTGTTCCCTTACTATTAATTAATATTTCTAGTAAATTAAATATTTCTAAGAGAAAACATCCCTTTTTAAAATCCAATTAGAAACTTTGTTAGTCTGGGTTTGCCTTTAATATTGAACCTTGAAGATTCGAAGTTAGAATAACCAATGACTGAAGCCCTTCTTTGAAATTTTAATTCGTTCACTGTCTTGCATTTCTAAAATTGAACAAGAAGAATCCAGTTAGTCTAGTGGATAGAAGAATTGTAAATTAATGCACATTGATGTGACTAACAGTCTGTAAATCAAAATAGTCCTTGAGCTTTATTGAGACAAATTTTATTGGCTGTATTATTAGTTGTTAAAGTGGAAACTTATATAATGCAGATGCTAATTCCTGTTAACATAATAATTTCATTATTTGTAGCAATTACATAGTATTTATTTATATAAGAAGAATATAAAGTGAAGTTTTTTGAATGAGTGGGAAGTTTATGGCACGAGCAACTCTACGAATTCAAAAAACACACTACACTCGAGTTGTATACAATATTTTTTGCACGATCGTATTTTTAAGAAAAGAAAATTGATGATCGATTAAAAAATGAAATTGGCCAAGATCATAGCAACGTATAATGATTTCATTACGACATCGATACGGCCATTATAACATCGATACGTGAAATTAATTGCAAATGTTTTTAATTGTCAACTTTCGACATTGACAACTAGTTGTAAAGCGCTAACTTTACAGGCGGTCATGCAAAAATATCATTATAATAGCGATTCAAAGAGGTCGATGCATTTAAACCAAATAAAAAGAAGTTAATAGTATACTTGCAAGGTTTAGAAGTTTGAAACTCAACTTCCTACCCCATTACCGATATTGAAATATTGATTACTGTAGTAGTAATTTAACTTCTGATCAACAAGCGAACTTGAGAATTACAGTAAATTAATATGGTTGAAGTGGAAAGCCTTATTAAGTGCTTATGGAAAGCATACACCACGTTTTAAGTTCACCTTCAAAGATTTAAATGTTCGACAGTTTGTAACAGATATCGAAGATAATTCTAACAATCTTCTTAGCAAGTTGGTTGCTTTCGCACTAGTCTCTTGCGTAAATTCACACATATTGTTAGAAAATCTACATATTTGCGCTAATTATACGTTCTTAAGTATTATTGTTCTATTAGTTTATCAGTCATATAAGAATATAACTTTCTGTGTATAAAAAATACTGTTTTATATTAAATCTGCGAGGGTTTAACCTATAAAGCAATTTCAGTAGAGGAGAACGGACCAAGAACTCATACATCACATGATAACATTAATGTTCTGCTACAAATGTTTCCTGGTCATATAATATTACATAGAGGTGACCAAGCTCGACCCGTCCTATCCTCTGATTTATTCGTTCTGGATTCTTGGGGGTCTACACAAAATCAACACACTACAATAATCTTCAAAATAATTCTAATAATCTCGGTGGAATTATCTTTACAGATTATTTTTATATTTTAGGAACTGACTAGATTTTTACTCGTGTATATCGCTATTTGGTGGAATGCTCTTTTTGTTGCCGCATTTCAAATCATGCATTCTATTGGTATTATACGGTATTACCAGGGGAGTTATCTCGTACAAATTGATCTGTAGTAACGAATGGAATTTGCAGTCATGTTGTACATCTAATGCATGCAGTATGTGCATTCATTGAATTTATAATTTGAAGTTTTTTATTGACTTTTTAGTTTTATATTTCCTATACAGTTCTGTTTCAAATAATAATTAAAGTTTTATATATTTTTTTTGAAAAATAAATATACAAAAACATTTGTACACTTTTGAAAGTATTTTTAAGGAATTGTGTTATTAATGGCACCATACTGTTAATTTCAAGTTGATACCCGAGATTTTAATTCTTCACATTATTTCCAAATGGTAAAGTAATACAGCAATCAAGCTAACAAATGCCAAAACTCAAATTTAATATTCGAAAACTCTGTTTAATTTTACTAGAGCTGTTATTATAGTTTGGTTGGAGCCAGCAATAGACAAGATTTAAATGTGCAAACCGTACAAGAGTTTTACAATGAGTAAACCGTAAAATAGGTTTCAACAGAAGGCAACAATACTTTTTTTAACGTGGTAGGTCAAAGACTATAATTACACAGCAAGTTGTTGGACTCGCGTGAGCTTACGTAAAGTCAGATGCAGATCTAACCTCACTATTTATACGTTACGCCTTCTGGGCTGATAAGATAGCTAAGCGCCTAGGGAAAATGAGGGGGCTTTCGAGACGCCTCTGATACCTTGGGCGCACAAAACTCATGTATTTTCCTAATTGTTTAGCAAATCGCTATTGCATATACTTCTTAAGCGTAAACATCAGGAACGTACAGCCACGACTTGGATTTGAATAATCAAATAGACCAGCGAAGAAATTGACTATCCCAGAAATGACAAAAAGGAAATCTTTATCAATTAAAATGAAATAACTGTAGATGGTTCTTAAAAACCATTTGACCATGGCAGATATGCAACCAATTTACTAAATTTCTCCTTAATAGTTACAATCATCTTCTCCACGAAGAGGAGCTGAGCATCAGTAGCAGTTGGAGTTCAGAATGACTAACCCTCTATAAAGACATAACAAAGAACCAACAGACGGGTGCGACAAAATCAATTTGAACAAGAAAGATTTACAAGAACGAAATAACGGGTCTGAAAATACTAAATAAGTAGGACCTAGTTTGAACACAATTAAATAATGTTAATAAAATTATTAGATACTTTACTTTACAGCACTGAATTTCCTTAGCAAATGCCCTATTAGTCAATATTCACTTGCTAGTCAAATCGTACGGACGTGTTTTATTGCTCCGCAGCTATGAAAAATAAGTGAGTCGCTAGCTACTATCAAACTTGCTTTCAACCGTTGTGTTAAAAACAAATAAATTAGCAAATAAATAAATCAACTTATGTGAAATAAATAGCCCGGAAACCTTCACCAAATACTTATGCGTATATTTTAGTGCTAACATAGATCATGTTCCCTCATGGCAATGGACCTGGTCGTAACAGTATGTACAACATCATGTATAACCAATACAATCCGCAATCATTTAACCCGACCCAAAGCAATCAAATGCCTAACCTTAGAATACAACAAATGTATAACTACCCAAACTTCCAGACAGCATACAATCAACAAAACCCTACTGAAATAGTTAATCCAAATAGACCGTCAAATCAACAATTGACGAACACCTTGTTTACTCCACCTATCTCGCATATAACAACTTCAAGCTCTCAATATGGAAATACCTCTCCGACTGAATATGCATCTCTCAGTGACGAAGACCTAATGGAAACGATATAACAGCAAACAACCACAAACGCCTCAACATACGATCCAGATGTCGAACAAGTTCCTGCCACTCTCACTAACAGAAAAAACCAAAAATACCAAAGGAGAAAAAAAGAATGCTGCTACACCAACAATCAAGAAACAACCTAAAGGCTCCAAACCACCACCAATATTCATACACGGAGTTACCAAATACAAGGCGATGATCGACAATCTATCCAACATCACGGAAGAAGAAACATACGACAGAAAAACTCTAACAGACAATATAGTTAGAATAATCCTAACACATCCGATACCTATAAAAAACTCATCTCTGTGAAGAGAGGTGTACACCATACATATCAGCTAAAAAAAGAAAGAGCCTACCGCGTCGTCTTAAGAGGCCTACACCCCTCTGTCCCAGTCGATGACATACTGGAAGAGCTAAATAAACTTGGCCACAAGCCTTGCAACATAATCAGTATAAAACACAGGGTTAGTAAAGAGCCATTACCGTTGTTCTATGTAGACCTGAAACCAGGGAACAACAATATAAACATTTACAACCTCGAGGCATTAAATCATACTATAATAAAGGTGGAACCTCCACGAAAAAGAAAAGATATTGTACAATGCACCCGCTGTAAGAAATACGGACACACCAAGACGTACTATTTGAAGCCATACAGATGCGTGAAGTGCGTTAACTTCCGCAACATGCATAAAACCACAAAACACACCAAACGTACTGCAGCAAAATTCCATACTAGTTATATCGTCTACTATACGAACCATCCAGACCAAGGAGCACACGCAGGACTGGCCATCATAATAAGAAAAGCTATAATCCATTACTTGCTTGAATCATATGCCACACCCAAAATATAATGTACAGCCATAAAAGCACATCTAAGCCATAGGCCTATAACCATTGCAGCCATCTACTGTCCTCCTCGGCACAACATTTGATGATGAATACAGAGACCTTTTCCTTTGGCTCGGGCCACACTTCCTGGTTGCCGGGGACTGAAATGCCAAGAATACTGCCTGGGGTTCGAGACTCACCACTCCCAAAAGACGTTTTCTACAACACCGCAATATGAATTACCTGTCGACTAAAAAACCGACCTACTGGCTATCAAACCCCAACAAAAGGCCTGATCTAATTATCTTTGCTATAAGTAAAGGGATCTCAGATTTGTGGTATAAAAGCTAACTATGACTTAGCTAAAAACCATAGCTCATTTATAATTACAATAAGTACCAAAGCCATTCTAAATGAAACCTATTCTCAAGTTGATTTCAAAACACGCAAATTGAGATAAATTCCAAAATGTTCTAAATAATATTATCAACTTAAACCTGAGACTAAGTAACTCAAGATATTGAAACAGCGATTGAACATTTCACTAAAGCATTACAATAAACAGCATGGAAAGCGACTCGAACCTCCCCAAAATATGAAATGCAAAGTGTTAATGTACCTCTCCACATTAAAGCCTTTGTAGCAGACTTACACACAGACTTCACTCAGTCCTCCACGAATTCCGAAATTACACATTCCAAAACTTTCTAACCTATCTATCTCTAGATGATCACTCAATTTGGAAAGCCATAAAAAACTTCAAAAAACCTGTAACTAACAATTGCACAAATAAGAAAACCTGACAACAGCTGGGCACGATCAAACGAAGAAAAAGTAGAAGCATTTGCTGAACACCTTTCTAACGTATTGATTCCACCTCCAGCAGGTGTCACCGCTAACGACGACGATACAACATCCTTCTTGGATATCCTGTGTCCCATAGAATTACCTATACAAATATTTACTCGTCAGAAATAAGACAAGAAATTAGTCATACCAATCCTCGAAAAGCTACAGGGTATGACTTAGAAACATCTTTCACGTAAAGCTCTTGTACCTTTGACAACAATTTATAATGGCTTGCTGCGACTCTGCCATTACCCAATGCAATGGAAGTTCGCCTAATTTATCATGGTCTCCAAACCCGGCAAACCTCCAACAGAAGCTACCTCATACCGGCCAATAAGTCTTTTACTCATCGTGTTAAAGGTATTTGAGAGACTCTTTTTAAAAAGAATTAGGGAATCAACTACCGATGCTGAGCTAATCCCAAACCATCAATTTGGTTTCCGAAAAAACCATTCTATAATCCAACAATGCCACAGACTAACTAACTATATCATGACATGCATAGAAGAGAAGAAAATATGTGCTTTTGTTTTCTTAGACGTGTAGCAGGCCTTCGACAAGGTCTGGCACGAGGGACGGCTGTACAAAATAAAGAGACTTCTCCCTACTCAAGTACATTTGCTGCTAAAATCATACTTATCCGAGAGATTTTTTCCAAGTTAAAATAAACAGTGCTGTCTCTATCCACCTACTCATTAGCTTAGGAGTTCCACAGGGCAGCGTGCTAGGTCCACTTCTCTACCTCATCTGCACGGCAGTTGTAGCGACGTCTGCAAATTGTGGCCCAATACTAGCATCCGAAGGCCTACATCATCTAAACCTACTACAAGAATGGTTTAACCAAAGGAGAATCAAAATAAACAGTGATAAATCAACTCAAATTACATTCACTAATCAACGCAGCAACTGCCCCCAGACCAGTATAAACAACTCTCCAATTCCTGTTAAATCAGAAGTCAAGTACCTAGGACTGCATTTTGATGAGGAACTCACAAGGAAGGCACATATCAAAGCCAAGAAACAGCAACTAACACTAAAAACCAAACAAATGATTTGATTGATTGGCAGACGTTCCAAACTATCCATTGAGAGTAAAGTACTACAAAGCCAACACAAAATCACTGCAGACGTTCCAGTCCAAAATGCATCGCACAATGCTAAACGCGCCCTGGCTTGATTCAATGCAAGCCATCCATGAGGACCTAAAAATTCCTCTTATCTCACTAGTAATACGACAGAAAGTCATAAATCATAAAAAAAGTCAACACCTAGAAGAAAGAAGATTAAAAAGAATCTGGCCTATTGACCTCACTACTTAATCCATGGCGAGTTGTAACTGAACAGTCTCCCCCACGAGATATTAAGCTATCATCACATTTACTTATTACTTGACACTTTGTAAACGAATAGATTGTAAATTTACGATAAATAAAAAAATGCCATATTATCAAATTAAGGCCTAAAAAAGGTGCTCTTAAGAGTATGCAACCCAAGCTACACGCTGGTCATGTGTAATAAGAGGATTCAAAATACAGGATAAATTAATTTTCAAAAATGTGTAACATTTATTATAAAGGCGTCATAAAGAAGTGGCTGTTACAATCAAACAGTAAACTGGATTTATTGGAATTCAATTTTAAATTATAACAATAATCCGAAGAAAAGCTGTTTAATTAAGTGTAAATCATTAACGAGTCTTTGTATGCCTGGGTTCTTTCAGAAACTTAAAAAGACTGCGTATGCTTGAACTTTGCAGCTTCGTTGCGATTTCAAAATACTCGAAATGTAAACTATGAAAAATAGTCTAAGAATAAAAGCTTGTGAAACACCTGATTTTAAAAAGGGGTATGTGGTGAATTTGAGAAGCCTCGAGAGAGTTCTATTATATCGAAGTGTAGAGTACTGTAGAATAATGCAGAATATTCTGGGATAATATTATAAAAGCATATTCGAGTACCTTTAGGGACAGTTTCGCTTAAAAAGTAAACCAGTGAATTTCAGAATAAACAAAATAATACTAGCATTGCGCACCCTCAGTGCAATACTAACATAACTCAAAAATCAACGATTTTGAGTTATGGTGATTATCTTATAGCTTTAGAATAATCAGTCGCCATCGCTTGAGATGTTGGTATTACTTTTTAAGTAGAATGTTTAATACACCGGCTACGCATAACCTCACTGTTTGCACGAAGTGATAAATTTTATAAGGGTAGTATTTAGTATTTGCTCTCGGGATTCCCTAATATCATCTTTGAAATGTGGTCTTTGCTTGATAATTCCTCAGCAGAAAGAACCACTTCAATACAAATATGTTTTTGATATAACTGTGAATCTAATTCAGTTTTATTTACTAGGTTGAGTCCAACGATTTTGGCACAGTCAACTATAATAAAGATACGTATTACGGTAACGATATATAGAAGTATACCCTGGAACTTTAATCGACCAGAATAAAAAAATTACAGAAATATATACCTCTCTCACCGTTGAAGCAATTTCTACTTATTTATTACTGTTAACTAATTTATTATACGTTATATATCGTTATAGGAAAATGTAATAAACAACAGTAACTATCTTGAACTGACTCCTTTACAACATGTAACTCGATATTATTTGAATCCGGAATTTTGTAATGATGGGTACTCAAGGGATATAAGTGTCTCTTCAGAACCGCCTTCTGTAAGTAGATTTTTGAATTTTGTTCTACAATTTCTGTTTCTGATTTTATCTTTGTGTCAGGAACCTTTTAAAGAAACTACCAAACATAAACTCAGATGGACATTTTTTTAAAGGCATGCGTCGTGAAAAAGCAATCCAATATTATTTCCGATAAAAAACTTAAAGAAATTATTGAAGATCTTGTTTCCAACATAAACGAGTCTGTACCCTCAGAAGAAAACCGTAATTCAGAATTAAATTTATGTTATGAAGATGAATGAGTTGAATCTGAATATTCAGGTGAAGATTATTCGAATGATACAAGCTTTGATTCAAATGATTCCGATTTGATTCTGCAAACAATTAAGACTAGGAGACATATGATGCAATTACAAAACCAAAAAATAAATCTAGACGTTTTAATTGAAAAGGATTGAACAGAAGAAAGAATGGTCAAGAGCAAGCTGAAAACGTCGAAAGAAAGAGTCGGAAACGAAAAAGAAACGTTATTGGATGGAAACGAAATATCAGAAAGAACAAACGTAATAATGGTGAAGAGTATATAAATGCTAAAAACAAACTTGTGTCCAAGAGAAAACTCAAAACACCTTGTAACGAAAAGTGTCGTTACAAATGCTACAACGTGTTTTCAGAAGAGGAGAGAGAGGGTATTTTAAAGACATTTTGGGAAACTGGGGATAATACAAGACAACGTCAATACATCTCTATTAACATAGAAAACATTGTGAATCCCAAATACAGGTATCCAAAAGAAAATATGAATAGGTCACTTAACCAAGCCTACTTCCTGATAAGAAACGAAGATAAGATTTAAGTTTGCAAAAAGTTTTTTATGGCAACCCTTGACACTGGCGATACGATGATCTTCACTACTATTAAAAAACGTGATTTTAATTCAATTGTGCAGTGAGACAAGTGAGGAAAAGATGACAAACACAAAACATTGGATTTAGTTCTCAAGGATGCAATTAGAAATCACATTAATTCAATTCTGAAGGTAGAATCACATTACCTAAGAAGCCAAACCAAACGAGAGTATTTATTAAATATTGCCACTTTGTATCATTTGTATAAAGAAAAGTGTGAGGAGGAAGGCTCTGCGTTTGTGAAGAAATCTTTTTATAAGAATGTCTTCAATACGGAGCTTAATATAGGTTTTCGTAAACCAACAGAAGGATCAATGCAGTATTTGTGAAAGCTACAAGAATTCTAACGAGGAAGAAAGAAAACAATCGGAAGAAAGTTACAATAAACATTTGAAAGAAAAAGAATTTTCTAGAGAAGAAAAGACGAAAGATGTTGAAGATAATAAAACTGACAAAAATTAAATGGTTGCTGTGTATAATCTACAAGTAAGTTCTCCCTAGTCCATCTGGATATATCTCTACCTATTATTACAAGAGCACATCAGCGACGTATAATTCTACTGTGTACAATATTGCTATATATAGAATGAAGCCTGTGCGAAACGTGGCGCCAATGAAATCGGAACTTGTATTCTTAACTTTCTCGAACAAAATGCTCATGGCAAAAACGTTGTATTGTTTTTAGACAATTGTGCAGGGCAAAACAAAAACAAGTTTATTGCTGCTATGTATTTATATGCCCTGTTCAAGCATAATATTCTGAGTATAACCCGCAAATGCTTGATAACAGGACATACACAGAATAAAGGAGATAGTATACATTCCTGCATTGAGCGTGAGAAAAACAGAGTGATTCAATTTACTTACCCTGCCAAAGGATACCTGTCATACGATTAGCCAAAAAGAATGGAAAACCCTATATTGTCCACAAACTTGACATGTCCGATGTATATGATCTGGAACAACTTTCTGAGGATCTAGCAAACAGTTTTGTCCTCAATTTTAGAAAGGATGCCCCGTATTCTATGTACTATAAACACAATTATGATGATGTAGAATACCATGAGATTGATATTAGGGGTCGTAAGAGCAGTTGGTCTTGTACGACCAATAGCTTAGTTCTAAAAGGGGTCTACAAAGATCCACCGAAGATATCACAAACAAAAAAGGACGGTCTTTTGTATTTGTGCAGAATACATGTTTGTTTAAATCAGTTACCAATAAATAATAAGTTTGCAATGTCCCGTGAGAGAGAACATGGAAAAAGGCCTAATTTTCTAATGGATTCAAGTACTTCAAAATTTTTCGAATTTAGTAAAAGCACGCACCATTACAGTTGATTAGCATAAAATAAAGATACCTAAGGTTACCGAGGGTATTAGGCCAACCATAAAAAAATTTTCATTTGTTCTAAAATTTAAACGTCTTAGTGTATTTTGCAAAAACGAAACTGAAACTCTACAATGGACCTTATTCACAATTAGTCGAACCCGCCCGACTCCTACTTTCCAAGCTGGCCATGTGCCACACTACTTTTATGTTGACAGTAAATTACCGCATCAGGGTCACTAAATCCTGCTTTACTCGAACAAGTTCGGACACTAGAAATGACGGGTTTCTAGGCTTTTGAGAATTTGCTTCAAATAATCTTTAGCTGTAGACAGATGCTTCTATTTTCTGTCTTTCTATTTTGGGTTTCTGATTGAATTTTGGATTTGTTCCTGTCTGAGACATTCTAGCCAGCTCACATAGCTTTCTCGACGAGTTGAAATGAATTGTAGCAGCTATCTCAATAATTTTATTTGAGTACTATCACGTTCTTATTACAGTTTAGCATATTGTCTTTGCATACAGGTAGTACCAGAAGAGATCATTCAAACATTCAAACAGAATCGGTAACTTGTCTTTTGATTAATAGTTCTAAACTAATTAGTTAAAAGGAGAAAAAGGAATAAGGAAAATAAATTATGGGGATTTTATCTTAGTTGTAAGATCTTCAGAAGCATTAATATAAAGGTAGGCTCTTAACAAATCCAGATACTTGAAGTTGTATTAATTTAACCAGAGATTTGCTTTGGAAATTGTAATCATAAGGAAAATGTTAAATACATAATAAAAAGAGTCACGTACTCATTTCTTTCAGCCATCTTTTGAAATATTTCTAAAATAATTCAATAATGTAAATTTAACCTAATTAAATTATTATTGAGTGTCTAAAAATTTCATAAGAAATTTCCACGTTCCATTGTTAATAATTGAATTCCAAATATTCTTGACATTTTATTCTTCTAACGCCTACTTTAATATCATCTCTACATCTTCTGAGTGCTAAAGCTACAATCAAATTAAGTTCTATTTTGTTACATTATTTAAAAGTGTAATATGGATTTCTTTTCTCTTTTTCTCATTTTCTTAAAGTAGGTAGATTTCTTTGGTTGGGCTTTACAATTCCCGTACCCTCCTAATAAATTTAACATGCACATAATTACAGAAAAATGTTTAAGAAGGTCAAAGTTTTTAAAATGTAAAAAACATTGTTACGATAAATTTAATATTCTGAATAAAACTTCGAATTAATGAAGCGAAACTCACAAATTTAATTTGTTGAATCTTTTTCTTGTTTAAAAAAATTCTTAGTCATTAATGAAGTTATTTCCTGAAATCACGTTGTTATCGTCATTAATATGAATCTGTATGTACAGTCTAAAGTTAAATTTAATGCGATGGGTATTTTCGCCATTAAGTGGTAATAAACAGATTCGATTTCCTAACGTTAAATGCATCCGTGTTAACTGAACCTCTGTTATTTAAGATCGGTTTGTTTGCAGACGGAAGTAAACACGTCCCCTTTTCAACGTGGGCGTTGAGAACAAACGGAAATCTATTGCCTTTATCTACTCGATATTTTCCCATTGCAAATAATCTAAGTAACTTAAAGTACACTTATATTTATATAGATGCAAGAAGGAATCGAAGTTTGAATCTGAGTGCTACATAAACATAATGGACTTCTGTAACCCAAAAATAAATTACTAAAGTCCATTCAAAAGAAGATTTATATCCGATTTACAGTCTGGAATACCTGTTTTTGTATTCAGGAAGCAATCTCTCTTACTTTTTGATTTATATCCGTTGAAAACAATAAATGCACAACTACAATAGGGGGGTGAAAATACATTTTTATGTGTTTGTTTTAAAAAACATACTGCGTCCAATCGTAAAAATAAAGCATAAAAAGTTTCATAAAATTTAACTTCCTAAATTTGCAGCCAAAGATATTACTGTCTAGCGCATGTATTTCCATTACGTTTACAACTTTGTATTTGCCGGTAAACCTATTCATAAAAAAAGCAAATAAATGAAAGATAAAATTTGTGTTAAAACGTCGGGAAAAATACCGGAAAAATATATCGAGACTGTGAAACAGGTAGGTAGTACAACAAGTGTTACAAATTACCAAACTTGAAAAACAAACATTCCAAGTGAGTAAATAGCAGCTATTTTTCTAAATCATTAAACTCAAATTCAAGCAAACATTAGTAATTATTCTCTAGAGATCTAATTTATCACACATTCATATGCAATTACAACAGTTTAATGGAAGCAGAACAATAATTGGAGAAAATCTACACGCATTATCTAGGTAGCTTTTAATCACGAATTTAATGATTTTAATCGTTATTGATGAATGTAGGTCTAATCTTCTATATTACTGAATATGCTGCGACGTGTGTTGTATCAGAATTGTGCAATCCCGGATAATTAATTCTAGAGATTAGAGAATACGTTTGAATCAAACTAATTGATAATATAGACATGGATTTGCTTAGTTAGTCTACTAACGTCCAAAAACCAAACTGGCAAAAACTCTGATGCATAGATTGCAGAAAATTAAATTCGTATGTAGTTTCACTCATAGTATAGAGTCATAGGAAAGAGTAACGTTGAATAAAGCAAGTGCATATTAATAGCCCTCATTCAACAAAAAAAAAACTCAAAATTAATATCTATAACCTCGAGACGATTTCATGTTTTAAAATATCAATGAATTTCTAGAGATAAAATAAAGTAATACAAATGTCTGAATGCAGTTGTATCTGAATAGTTCCAAGTCTTAAATAATGATGACGTTTTGAAAAATAATAAGACCAATAAGATCAAAATATTTAGATATTTAACGAATTAGCTTGGTTTTTGTGCACTTCACACTCATGTCGTGATATAAACTCTGTTTAAGGGTAACCAACGATTTTTTACAAAAGTGACCATTTTCAACTTTGGAGCCAACGTTAGGAGAGTTCCCAATCGTGCCCCATTACGGAATTTTTACTGTAGACTCAAAAACTTATAGCAAGCAACAGTGAAAGGTTCATGATGTGGGAGGATTGGGTAAAACAATTTTCTTTTTAAAAAATTGAAATTGAAAAAATCTGTTTTCCTTACCTAAACATAAAATCGTAAAAGCAACTGTCATTATTCCTACACACCTCTACTCTTTCTTGACAAACGTGTCTGCCTTCATTTGACAAATCAGTGGCACTTTCATCTATTCAAATCAACCTGTATGTAGTCTACAATCATGTCACAAACTACAGCGAAGCATAAACTCTGTTGAGTGAGTAGACTTGGTAACTGTAAAAGGAAGCTTAGCGGTTCAAATGGGAGAAGAAAAATTGCTTTGGATTTGGTCGGAGTAAAAGAATTTGCAGGCGATGACTTCCACAAATTGAATACCTCCGATGAAATGTGCCAAAGTTGTCGTCATCAGGTTGTTCTACATAATATGAGTTAGCACAATATGACATGACGGTTTGATTTCTAATAAGTTCAAACACTTATTGGTCAAACCAAGCCATAAAAGCGCTGAGAAAACGAGTTTATTTTAGACGGTCCAAATGTTACTACAAAACTTCACGTCTTGGAGCTACGCAGAACCCCTGGAACAACCATGATACTTTTACCGGTGCCCCTTCCACTTCTTCACAAGTTGTTGAAGTCTTGCCACACCCAGCGGGTGTGAGTGCTTATGAAACAAAGAGAAAAAGACAAAATCGTAAACAGCAGCAAGAGTTCTCTAATAAAGATGATGGAACAACGTGTCATAGTCAATATTTCTTGTCTCACCTCATTGGCCAACAAAGCCTTAGACCATAGCAAGATTTGCATGAGGTCACGATTATCTATTTCTAGTACAAGCTGGATAAATTTGAACATGAACTGCAAAGAATGTAGATATGACTGTGCTATCAGAAAAGATGATCCTTTTGCACACACCACTGTCAGAGACATTAGTTTTAGGATTCTAATCTAGAGATTTTGGCTACTCAGGTGCCCACTACTTATGCACCGAAATTCACTTCATTCATGACTCCACAGTTTGTTTGGCCGAAGAAAGAGTAGGTGGATTAATTAATTAATTATATCAAAGCTATTCAGGATGACTTTTCATCTGCTATTGCAGTTAGAATCGCCAAAAAATGGCGGGAGGTGATTTTAGTGGAAAACAATTTCTAATTATCACAGTCACAGTCAATAGGAGTTACCTCCGAAGGATATATAGACACTCCGTCTCCTCAAATACAGAAAAGAATTCTATTTGTTGAGTCAAGAATGAAGTCTATTTGTGATAATCATGTAGAAGGAGAAAAACTCAAAAAACATACTTGTTTCAAAAACTGGCCTTACTTCATTCTGAATTTTCACAAGCCTTTGATTTTATCTCCACATGATTACGCTACAGGGAACAGTCAGCACAAGCTATGGACAGTGACATTATTGTACCTGAGGCTCTTTACCTTTCTGAAAAAAGATGCGGATTCTAAGGTCTTTTCAAAGCTACAAATTGAAGTTACGACAAAGTATCCTGACTGCAACCCCATCGAAAAGGTGGATTGTGTGAATCACACCATTTGGGGTGTCAACACAAAGCTGTACAGTATTCTGAAGTACACATCCTTCAAGAAAGAGGATAAGCAAATATTAACCGGTAACATGATCAAAAACCAACTTTTACTATTGCGTTTACTAGGGTGAAATATTTCTTCTTTCATAACTAACATAAATTTTCTTTCTTTGGTCGGGACGCATAAGCAACCATCAACTACAATTCTGCCAATCAAAATGATGTAGACTCTTCCACAAAAACTAGTGCAAAGTCTTTATTGGAAGATTTAGAAAATGTAGCGTGCCATATTTTTGGAGAACATGGAAAAAGCAAGGAGTACTTTAGCAACTCATGCGGGGAAGAGAACAAGTACAATGGGATAAACTATTTGGCAATTAGAAAGGAAATATCTTCGACCTTTTCTCGTCTAGCTGTCAGATCCCGTCGTCTTCTTCCCAACCATCTCTCAAACTGCGTTGGAATGTTCATGAATACAGTGTGTAAACACTTCTCCGGAAAACGTATCAACTACATAAGAAGGGGATCCTATTCGACACGGGTAGATGCTGTAGCGTTGGCCTTCAATAACAGGGCATTCTGACCTCTCAGAAGAATCAATTTTGATAAAAAATGACGTTTTTCTATGTTGACCAAAGCAAACAAATTGTTCACAATGTTCAAACGACAAAAGAGAAAGAAGAAGACAATTCAAAACCCCATTACGAAAAATAAGAATGAGGAATATGATTATAGCCCAGAGGTATTTGAAGGTTTATGTCGGACGTTGAAATGGCACCTTCTTGTGGAAGAACTTGAAAAAAAGCTGCAAGTGACGAAAGATCAACAGCACCAAATCGGATCAAACACAATAGGCCAAGCATTTTAATCTAAACTACAAATTGGAAATGATGAACAGAATCCCAGCTACTGCGGCTCGTGACCGTTGCAATTTCAAAAACTCCACTCCCTCAAAATGCACAATGAAGAAAGCATTATATCCATTCGATATCAGTAATAATAAAAATATAATTCGAGGCGTGAATCTGGAGACCAAAACCAAAGACGTCTACAGACTTTTTCAAATGTGGAGGTTAGGGAACGCGGATTGTTTGTTTTCCTTGGAAATAGGATATTCTGTACCTCCAGAAGAGATTCCATGTCGAAAATCGGACAAGTTCCTTCTTCGGAATTTTTCTGGCACGCCTCTTGTCAACAAAAATCACAAGTATTTCAGACAAGTTGTAATACGACTCTGTTGTGTCGATAGACAGTGGTGTGACTTTTTTACTTATTTAGTAACGTCGACCAACCCTACTTTTACTCTTGTATCCAAGTTGGAAAAAATGAAAATACGTTGAAGAAATGGAAAAAAATAAAGCAAAAATAGCCCCTGAAATAATACAACCACTGTTCTACAAAACTGGAAGATATCGTGTTTCAGAGTATTAAAAATTGCAATGAAAGAGAAAGAAGAAAAATCTAAACAGAAACGACTGAAAAACGCTGGTACAAATGGAGGTACTGATGACACAACCCGTGACAGTAATGCTAATGCAGTCGATTAGGAGGAATTTATTACTGTGCACTGAATTTCAATAAGGATATTCATTGTTTTCTCTGATGTTGTATTTGTTTTTGTGCTCAATAACTGTTATCCTGAGCATTCTGCATGTGTGGTTTTTACTATAATTTTTTTCTAGTTGTCCTATAATTATTCAAAATTTCGTTTAATTCGTTTGTAATATTTAGTGTTCTTAATATTTCTTCGAAGGTTTCTACGAAACCGTACGAGGTCCTTTGATTATTTCAATCAAAATAACAGAAATTCCACTTAAGGGAAGATTTAGAGTTCTACCACAAGAAACATAAACTTTTTATTTTTAGGCCGACATAACGATTTCCAACGAATACCGTAGGTAAATTTATAACAAATTGTAGTTTCAGCAATATTTAGTTCAATTTTGTTTTGAAACGTTCCGCTTTTTTCTACAATGGAGTGATTCACAGTTAACAAAAAGAATTCTTAAAATTGGATCTTAAATGCCTTTTCAAATAATCGCTTCATTAACGTTCTTCCATTAATAGCATTGAGTAGATTGAATCTTTAAAGTCTCGCCAAAATGGAATTAAATTAGGTTGGTACGAAATTTTTATTATCATCTCGAAAATGTAAATATTCCACTCTTGTTAAGTAGATTTTCTTAAATCGTTTTAAATCATCATTGTATTCTAAATTCGGTTTGCACAATCATTTAATTAATTTAAACAATACAGAACATTGCAAAGCTTTGATAATGCTCTCTTTTCTTTGAGATCGTTATAATTTAATTAAGCCTCTCCGATATTTTTTGTTGCTTCTTATAAAAAATTTATTTTAATCAAAAAATTATTTAAAAATCCCAGATCGAATTAAAGAGTACAAACGGGGTCGAAAATCATCGATTATATTTTTTGAATTCATTTTGAAGTTTAAGTCGATCCTGCGTGTTTGCATTCCCGCGTAAGATCAACCGCATGAACCGTCACGTATTGCGCTTTGATATTCATTCGATATTCTATCAGAGAATCTCAGAACGAGTGGTCGCGTCTTATTGTCAATTTGTTCTGTAAGTTTCTGGTAACTATCTTTAGAATCTGATGGTGAAATTAAGATTTCTTTTTATTAAATTGCCACTTAATATCATTAATTATTAAATCTTTCTATAGAGAAGCACTAGAAATAATTTTTAAGAAAAACTCATTGATTTAAAAAATAGAAATCATCCAATCTACAAGCAAAACTTACCGCATAGCATTGTCGACCATTTCGACAACTCTATGGTGAGTAACAAAAAGTTTTTGTAATAACTGAAAATGCACGTACATATTAGTCGATGATTTGTTAATTAAACAAAGTTAATTTTACAAGTTCACTTTTGTCCTTACTATTTAGCTATTTTAACGTTTAAGTCATCTCTACGTAACTTATTGTTCTTTAAAACTCAGCGAATCGCCTCCTGACTTGCCTTAATCGTCTTACAAAAGAAAGTCAAAATTAGAAACAAACGCGTTTTAACTTGTAGATTCTATAATTTCTAGGAAAAGCGTAGTATTTGAGTAACGGAAATTGTTCAGAAGCGTGCGGCAAAAACAACAGAGTCCGTTAGTAAGTTAGTAATTTGAAGGAGAAATATTTGCGGTTTAGACCCAACAACAGGCTTTACTTACATTACCTTAGTCAATAACATGGTACATGCAAAGTACGCCCGAGTGGTAGTCCGACAACTGGGACAGTAATACTATAGTTCTGTAGTAAATCTAAGTAAGCCAGGCTTAGTTTTCCCTATGAGGGAATTCTGAATAATATTGACATAATAAAACGCTATTAATAATTACAAAAAAAAAGTCGACGTATAGGCTACATATAGGTATATGTCCAGGAGTAATTTAAGAGCAAACACAACTTAAGAATATAAAAAAATAATTTTTGAGAATTTAAGAAGGACGCTATCCGGTAAGAACTTCAATTAGTACAAGTTTCGTTTGGGAACACGTGGGACATCTATATCTTTTTAGGGCCTAGAGTTTGACTATATTAGTAATTGAATCAAATGTAATTAAGATACATAGCCGTACGGTCTAGCTTTACACAAGGCACCCAATAAATTCTGTTTAGTTCAACTTTTTATTCTGATAGATATATTTAAATTAAAAATTTATTTTATTACACATATTAGTATTTGTGATCACGCTGAGCAAAGCACACCTTCTCTGCTAACCTCTACAATAAGGCAAGCCTTCCCCGACGCCCACAAAGTAGTCGACCAACCGCTGCATAACTTCTTGTTTGATTCCCAAGCACTTTGCAACGTCAACTATGACTTTCGCTTGAATCAATACATCGCTCTTCGCCTTCACCTTCCCCCTACGGAACCGCTAACCTTTCGGGCATGATATCCTTACCAGAAAACGCTCTGTCACCTACCACCCGACGCTATTGCGCTCCTTATTCTCAGTCTCAATTATCTCTGTTGCGGATATTTTCCCAGCGTTTCGAAAAGGATAACAGTCGTCGTGATCCACAAAATTCGACAAACCACGGACTAACCCAGCTTGAAACTCATTATAAACAAAGGTTTTAAAAGCATATTGGCAAATAAATCTTGAAAGACACCTTTAATCATCAAACTGAATTCTGTCCTAGCAGATCCATTACGAACCCTCCGTTTTCACATCGAACTCCGCGACAGCCTTCAACTTCTGACGCTACATAACGGGCATGTTATCCCCTTGACAGCACTTTTGTGTAAAAGCATCATTCACTTCCTCCCCAAGACTACCAAGCGACGTAGTTAACGATTCGCGCTACTGTTGTATTCGGGAGGTCCATGCAATATCCCTAAGCCGACTGTCCTTACTAAGACTTTACCATGATTTTTCTTAGTGGTAAATATAAATGCTGAAACAGTATCCATCCACAAGCGCAGACCATATTACAACATAAACAACATAACACATCATCTACAATACCACTACCTCAACTTAACCAGTGCTTCTTCACACCAACAACGAGAAACCGTCACTGAGCCGCGTCGTGACATCCCGAAAGCCTCAACCAGCAGCACAGCATAGCACAACTATCATGCCCTTCATGACTACAAGACTTCGGGCTCGAGCTCTACCACGAGACCACCCAAAACGAACAATGCTTGCTTCTAAATTGTACGATCTACCCTTTCCTCAGATGCTAATTTACCTTACAGTTACGACCCAAAAGTAAGACTGATGATTTGAAATTTGCTCTGTTAGCGGGACCAGATTAAAAACAAGAAATATTATTAATTATTTTGTGCTTAGAAACCTTACCACTAAAAACAAAGAAATAAAATAAACTATAAAAAGCACTTGGGATATACAGTGTGTCCAAGATAAGGATGCACAGCATGGGGATCTTGGAAATGGTAAGAGATACAAGATCGGTTAAATGAAATAAAAGTTGGCTATTTATAGGAGCTTTTTGTTGGCGTTTGCAAAATCTAGGTATATTGGATAGTTTCAGAGATATTTAAAAAAGTAGATTTCTCGATTTTCGTTATTATTTTTTCTTTCCTTTATTTGAAGAGATATCGGAAAACTAAAATTACTTTCCCATTGCCACTTTTTGTTCTCTATTAAAATACGCTAACAAAATTCCTGTACAACGTTTTGGTTTCGAGTAACCATTATCAACCTCATTCTTTAAATAGGCAAAAAAACAATTGAAAATTGTTTTGGATAGCTGTTGTTATTACAATTCTAATGATGTAAATATGATAGGGTTATTTTGATTTCTTATGCTATAAATTAATGCATTCTGCAGTATCCTGGCCTGCACGATCACCTGATCTAACACCGTTAGATTTCTTTCCTCTGGGGTTATGTCAAGAATCATGTGCTTAACCAAAATCTTGAAGATGAACAGCAATTATTACAATTGGTCACAGCAGCGTTCAACACAAAAAAATTAAAACCAAAATAACCCTATCATGTTTACATCACTAGAATCGTGACAACAAGAGCTATCCAAAACAATTTTCAATTGTTTTTCCGCCTATTTAAAAAAATGAGGTTGATAATGGTTACTCGAAACCGAAACGTTGTACAGGAATTTTGTTAGCGTATTTTAATAGAGAACAAAAAGTGGCAATGGAAAAGTGGTTTTAGTTTTCTTATATCTCTTCAAATAAAGGAAAGAAAAAATAATAACGAAAATCGAAAAATATACTTTTTTTTAAATATCTCTGAAACTATCCAAGATATCTATATTTTGCAAACGTCAACAAAAAGGTTCTATAAATAGCCAACTTTTATCTCATTTAACTGATCCTGTATCTCTTACCGTTTTCAAGATCCCCATGCTGTGCATCCTTATCTTGGACACACTGTATGAGAACCTTTTCCAGCGTATAGGGATTATGAAGTAAACCAACTCTTTGAAAATCCTTTGTTCTTTTGAAACGCCGACCGATGACCTTGAAGTAACAGTAGGAGGGTAGTACCGATATTTCGAACAGATGTCGCTACGCTAATGTCAGTGGCGTGTGTAGATTTATTTATGGACATTATGAATTACTAGAAAGGCTACCATTGCATTTTCTGTTATTATTAAATTAAAGAAGAGGATGTAAATCATGCACAAATATCCAAAGAAATCAAATTTATCACAATACATTTTAGATACATTATTGTTCTTGTACACAAATATCTATCTTCAATGGTTACATTGAAATAAATCAAAAAAATAAATTGGTTGTTTTCATATTACTTATAAAAGAATTATTTATTTATACATGTATTATGTACAACTATTGTTTTTTTATCAACATTTACATTAATATTATTTCTCTTGTTTTACAAAATTTAAATAAAATAAGACAAGATTACATGCAATATGATACAAACTGCTAACTATAATAATTAACTTATTGTACAGGTTGAAAATATTTTATGTTTCTAAACTAATTACTAAATAATTCGGGAATGATTTATGCTGAATTTCAATTTGTATTTTTTATACCCATTGACATAATTAACTTGCTATGATTTGAAATGGCTTACTTTCCCACAAAACACATTATACATGAATTTCTGATACTTTGTTAGAGCCGTTGAAACTAATTCAGATTCTGTTTTGTCTTGACAGATCTGTTCTCTGTGGATGTTCAATTTAAAAATCAAAATCATATAAATAGTGCTATTGTTGAAAATATTCTTTAGAAAACAAAATTAAATAAAAAAGTTTGACATTGATAATTCTTAGATGTTGAGAAAGCATATGATTCAATTAGTTATGAACACCTAAAGAACATTATTACATCATCTTCCATTCCTTTAAAACTGCAAAATCTAATTAATAATCTGCATATAAATAAAACGAAATCATTACAGATAAATATTTTTATTTAATCAGAACCTGATGTAAGCAACAAACATGGATTTGTTCTATTTAATGATTTAGACATTTGTCCTGTCTCAATTATTGATTTTGCTGATACTGTAATCGTTGCAAAAAATATTGATGCTGCTAAAAAACTATCTACCCTATGTACATAATAAAGTAAATCACATTAAATTAATTCAGAGTACATATAATAATAGAAATCTATAACACTTTGGACTTAAGAAATACACTTTTAAACAAAAATGTTTAAATTCAATGCAATATCTTCTACCCTGCCTTTTCTTTTTCAAAAAAACTAGTTGTTGGTATATACAAACTGCAAGATGTTTTGGAAAGCGAGGCTCGATAAATAGCTTGAAATCTGCAACTGTTAAGTTTATCTTGCAGTGGTTGATTAACAATCTGCAGCTGTTTCCTCAATGACTGAACTTGTTGTAATGAACGATTCTTAAGCCGCAATGCTTTTTTTCTCGGTGTCCTCTCACTCAATGACTTTTGAGGTTTGGATACGATCAAGAGGTTCTGTTGTAGGTAATACTTGTATATGCACATCAGAATCTGTTAAACATGAAATTTATAAGAAAACATTAACAGAATCAATACAAGCAAACATTATAATCTTACTTCAAACAACACCTGTTTGTTTATTAAATTTAGAAATAGCTTTAAACTTGTTTCATTTAAATTATATCATTTGAAATATCGTTTATCTCTATAATAAAACAGAAAATTAAAGTATTAAAAAATTCTTAAATTGTGATACTACAATATCCTTCTTGCAATTTAATGAATTTTAGTAATGATATAAATATATGTTTGTGATTATTTCAAAAGTATAAATAATGAATTACTTAACAGTCTTCGTTAGATGAGTAGAATTAGTAAATACTACTACAATGTTCTGCTGTTTGCTGGGTTATTATTGTTGGTATCGCATTTGCAGCAAGATATTTCTTATTTCTGCCTTTAATGAGATTGTCTTCAAAATGTGCTGAGCAGACCTTATAATATAAAGTTTGCACCAACACATCTAAGTTATTTTGGTACACGTGCCCATTCTTCACATCTACAATATTTATTATATCAATACAACATCATTATAATTAATTGGAAGTAACAAAACTTTTGTTCCTTACCTTTGTTTATTTTTGGGAAATTTAAAAAAATCTACATTAAACGTTTCGTTATTTGCACGGCACCCTGTCACCATACAAATGCTCCTCAAAAACATTTTGTAAAAATTCACCAGCGTTAAATGAACATTAGTGAATGAAAACCATGAAAACGTGCACGGATAACGAGTACGACACTGGTCTAATATAGGTCTAACCTCAGTTACTATATGCCGGTAACATCGCGCTGCGTTTGACCGTCGTGACATCTATTCTACAAGCGCGAACCACCCTCCAACCCTGCTGGTTTGTTTACGAGCTAGTTCCCCGCTTTTTTAAGAGTTGCTTTACTTCATAATCCCTATACGCTGTTGGTACTATCAAACTTATTATCGTGGTCAAAATCCCATTTCAATAGGATCATCCGTTCCAAAGATGCAATACAATCACAAAAGAACAACGATCGCTGGTTCCTAAGATATATAGAAGCCTTTCTCATAATGATACTATTGAAAGTCCCATTTCGATTAAACCATCCATTCCAAAGATACAAACAAATTATGAAAAAAAAACAAAAAGAAATCACTGATGCCTAAGGTGTATAAGAATCCTTCCAGTACTAATACTATCAAAGTGGTCATCATAGCCAAAGTTTCATGTCGATTGAACCATTCGTTTCACGGATACAATCAAATCATGAAAAAAACACGATCGGTGGTACCTGAAGTTAGTTATCATAGGGAAAGTCCCATCTCGACCGGACTATCCGTTTGGAATTATACAAACGAGCCATAAAAAAACAAAAACAAACGGTGATTCCTTCCCGTAATGGTACTATTAAACTGATCATCATAGGCCAAGTCTCACCTCGATTGGACTATCCGTGCCCAAGATACAATCAAATCATGGGAAAGAAAACCAAAATACAATCGCTGGTACCTCAGGTATATAAGGGCCTTTCTAGTACTGGTACTGCCAAACTAGTTATCATAGTCAAAGTCCCGTCTTGATGGGCCATCCTTTTTGAAAATGCAGACGATGCATGAAAAGAACAAACAGAAGATGATCACAGGTACCTGAGTTATATAAAAACCTTTCCTGGCCTACTGTCTATAGAAGATGTACCATGTGCATGTAAACTGCTTTTGGGAAAAAGTATTTGTCAATTAGGCGTTTCGGATACACTAGTAGACGATCATAAGCGCAATGTATTTTATATCCATTCGTGGTCCAGTCTCTTATGGAAATCGGATAGGGTTCTTTAAATTAAAAAAGAGTAAAAGTGAGAAAAAATGTAAAAAGTAAAGAAAAGCTTAAGTGGCAAGAAGAAAGAAAAGTGGGTCGACTTAAAACAGTAGAAAATAAAAACAGAGACGACCCAAAATAGTGAGAAAAGAAGGAAATGAAGAAAGAAAAAGTTAAGATAAAAAGAGAGTGTAGGACATAACAAGAGAAATATATTGAAAGAAGAAAATAAAAATAGGCTCCAATACTGCAAACGATATGTCTGTGCAGAAATTATCATTTTGAGTTTTTTCCTTCCGGTAATGATCTTCTGTTTAAAGAACTGTTTAGTATCCAAGCGGGTCTGACCCGCATGGTTGCCTTTGTGGTTGAGTGGAGCGGTGAAACCGGTGGGAGACTTTGACAACGACTGACTAAGTTATATATCGTGTACCTACCCCCTTCTTTATATCAAATTCAGCGAGTGTTAATTCTTTTAATTATTGTAAATTATTCCCTGCAATGATCAAAGAGGCATTTGGCCTAAGCAATCATGATCTGACTTTGGCTTTACCACTACTACCGGACACGAAAGCAATCACGTGGAATACTCTCATTCTTGCTACGAGTGCACGGCAACCCACCACCAATACGGGAGTACTTAAGTCTGTTGTTGGAGTTTACCTATCTCCAAGTTAACCGCATCCAATAGATATCTTGGTAGTTACCGCGAGAATAAACTTTTTTTTTTGGTGTTTGAATTACTGATCCATCTATAGACACTAATGAACCAACAAAATTAGTTTCAACGCTTTCAAATTATGTGTGCAAAAAACGAAATGGTCCATTCCAATACTGAACCGGTTTCCAGTTCTCTGCTGGCTTTACCGTCACCGCTAAATGCAATCACCAAGGATACTCCCATTTTAGCTAACAGTAAGTTTACTGACTGGATTTTTACAGACAATATGTTAGGATCAAGGAAAAGGTAGTAAAAGGTAAGTTTAATGCTGCCTATCAAGTGCCTGGATTATTGTTTTTTAAAATTAAAACAATACAATACACGTAATTCCAAAAATATCTAAGTGGTTGATTTACATTTTTTTCTTTATCATAGAAACTCATTTAGTTTCTTTCACTGTTTAAACATAAAAAATATTCCGTAAATTTATTCTTCTATTAAACTTCTTTTTATTCGTTGTAATAAATGAAAACCTTGTCAACAGTCTGTTTTTTACATTTCTACCTCAATAAACCGTCTAAAAGTCAATTCAGTGGTTTTATTTGAAATTAACAGGTTTTTTTAACTTCCACTAGATATTCTAAAGAGCAAAATAAAAAACATTAAAAGTTGTCATTTTCCCTGGGGTTATTTAAAAGTGTAAACAAGCATTTAAAAAAGTGAAAGAAGCGAAGACGCTTACACAACAGGAAAGTTAATAGATAAATTTTCTACAAACGAAACATTTGGGGAGGTTTTTATGTATATCTGTAAATAGAAGTTTTGGTGTAGTACATAAACACGCCTATTCAAGCAAAAATTTAAAACTTCCGAGAACGTATTGATTTCAATCTAAACGTTGAACGTTAACTGCCGATATCGAAAAATAAAAAGGTAAAGAAAAAAATAAATATTTATTTAATGTGAGAAACATAATATGATTATATACGAAATAAAATATGCAAGTAAAAGGAAGAGACATCAAAAAGTTTTCTCTTTTAAGTAAACAGACGTGTCACTGAAAGATACTGTAACTAACAAATCCTTGCTTTAAGATCTTCAGACCGTAGCGCCCCGTTGAAGATAGAACTTCCTTTCATTCAAATCCATCTTTTCAATTTGTCAGTTCATTTTACCAATATCGGTACGCAATTCTGTTCTATAAATATCTTGGAATCGCAGATCCAATTCCAATTCTTTTCGTATACCTTTTCTAGTTGAAAGGTAGGTTTTTTATCAAATAAGAAACGTATTTTATATATGACATGTATCTTCTACATTCCCCCTAATCAGATATATATAAAAATCAAGAAAGAAAACGATTCTTTTTGACGTGGAGTATTATACCAATAGGTATAAGACGATAAGAAGGCGCTGGGCTGCATATTCGCAATTTCCGCATCTCCGTAAGTTCTCGTGCTCGTACAAGTTCGCATGAGCTCTATGAAAGGAACTAAATTATGTTGTTGAAAATTATTAAGCAGAAAAATTTAATTTAAACGAGATATGCATACAGTTTCGTTATTCAGCAATCATAATTAAAACGAAGCTCTTCGTTAAATTAAAATCATGATACACACATTTTATTTTCGGAAAAATAGCAAATCCCATTGTTGTTTCAACTTTCAATCTTTAAATCCATTTCAATATAAAAAAATAAAAACTTCCTGAAAATGTATTTTAAGGTTTAAAGAAATTTTTGTTTCAATTTTCCTCAACGTTGCTGGTTGTTTTTGTTTTGTATGAGAGCGTAGGCATTTTCCCCCAGGTAATATTATTGACGTGTACGGGAAAATAAAGCGAGAGTACGTACTTCAAGGTGTACTGAACGACGAGAGCAAAACCGCGTTCAATTTTGTCTAAAAACAAAAATCTGCTACTACATGGCGTTGTGTATTCTATATAATTCAGT
Organism: Ignelater luminosus; assembly: GCA_011009095.1. NCBI lineage: Eukaryota > Metazoa > Arthropoda > Insecta > Coleoptera > Elateridae > Ignelater > Ignelater luminosus. Next base: position 137,174 of record VTPC01090432.1, on the reverse strand, counting down.
AGTTGAGATGAAGCCGCTATATGTAGGTATGTACTGGGATTTAACCATTTTCAGTTTGCTGCCGTAAAAATCTGTGGTTTCTAACCAAAAGCTCTGTATGAATCCACATATTTGTGGCTGATATGAAAATTGCAAATTTTCTAACAAAGGAAAGAACTTAACACTTAATATTTCATTCATTCCGATGTTAATGGCGAAAGCTTTTTTAAAGTTCTGTCGTTTACACTTAAGTGAATTACTAATGTTAGGGTGGTTCAAAGGAAAGCAATAATTTATTCGCATTAAAATGCAAGGGATGGTTATTAAGCTACGTGTAAATACTCCAAAGATTTGCTGCAATTTACTATTGTACATCGACCCAATTAAAATACTAGATTTAAATCAGGAACAAAGGGAATTTAATATTTTAGAGAGAAAAGAATTTCATTTGATGGAACAAAAATGCGTCCTACTGTTTTATTTGTGTAAAAATACTTTATAATTTAAAAGCCAATAGGGTTGCACAATTAAATGTTACAATCAGCAAATGATTAAAAGCCTCACTTCGCTAAAATGAGTTAGCAACGAGCGTCGTGAAAAATACAAAATCTCTTTCCTGTCGATACAGTCTATTATCTTTCATATAGTTTTCAATTTTTTATTTTATCCCTGCTTACTTCATACCCCTACTTTAAATAGCTTGACCGCCTTTATTATTTATGGCAGTTTCTTGGTAGCCAGTCCAATGCAGTAAATATTACTTGGACAATTCAAAAGTATCACCTTTCAAATTTCGAGCCTTGAATCCATCATAGAATCGACGGAACAACACAGCTTTGCATATTCGTATCTAGTTTATTTAATTCTCTATTTACGTAGCTTTTTCATCTTAAAATCAGGTTAAAGATAATATTATAATGCGATCGCTTGCATAAATTGTTAAAAATCAACACGAGTTATTACTGATGCAGGACAACTAACGGTTTACTATTGTTTTAGTAAAATCAAAGGAGGGTGTCGCTATCGTGTTGTACCGATCTAATGTACTCACTTTGTCGTAGTTGTCTGTTATAATAAAATACAGTAAACGCTTATGCTGTAATCAATACAAAATGAAAAATGCAAGTGTGGGTTGTATGTAGTGTCTGGTTTGCTCCAAGCAGTGCTAGGAAGTTTCCATTTCTTCCTATTCTTCCGTAAACTAAAAGCGAAATTTGCCATGAATTAATAAACCGTGAAAAGTTTCAGTTCTTATTGTTATAGGAATGTTAGCTTGTTGCGGGTTGACTAGCATAAAAAACCGATGGGGATGGTTTAGGGTTATTTTTGTGGAATCTTGTCAATGTCAAACTAAATCTTGTTATAGAACCAACAAACAAACAAGATTCTGTTGAGTAGCCACATAAAACTTACTGAGATTAGCAGAAACAATTTTAAGCTACAGAGCTAAATTGATTTATTTATCTTATTAGTTTTGTTTGACTTTTTAAGAATTACTTAATTATTACTTTTGGTGGAAAACTTTATTTTTATTAGTAATGCCTCAGAGCAGACTAATTACTTTTTAAGACGCTTGGGTTTATTTGATAACCTGAATAATATTTTTACCTTTAAAAGCATTTGTTCACTTAGTTCAACAAATGACCTAAGCTTGCCTTTGGCTATTTTATACAAGTCGTTTATTTAATTTTGATGTTATTATTGAGTAGAATTAAACTTGTGTGTTACAGAAAAATCTTTGTCTTCTCTTCATTTTTCTTCTTCGTGATATTACAAGTCACATAAGGCAACAATAATTTCTTTCAGAGTCTTCTCTCTTCAGCCATTGTTTTGACCCTCTTTCAAGTGTAGCTTTCATCTAATCTTTCGATCTCGTTCTTAAGACTTCTACTCCATGTCTTTCTGGGTGCACCGCAGCGCTTCGAACCTTGTGGATTCCAGTCGAGAGCCTGTCTGGATATTGTATTGGTTCCTCGACTAAAAGTGTGACCGACCCAGCCCCATTTTCTTCGATGGATCTGAATGTCGATCGGCTCTTGCTGATTCTTTTGGTAGAAATCGTGGTTAGAGATGACGTTTGACCATTATATCTTGCAAATCCTTTTAAAGCACCGGTTCACAAATACTTAAAGCTTTCTTGTAATAGTACTGACCACTAACCAAATCTCACAACCGTATTGAAGCACAGATTTAACGCATGTGTTAAACACATGCAGCTTCGTTTGCAGGCTGAGGCGGTTTGAGCGCCAGATGTTGTTGAGTTGGGCAAATACTGATGCGGAGTTCCACGTCCTTTCTCGCACCGTCACCTAGTGTTATTTGGCTGCCAAGATACGTAAAACTATCGACATTCTCAATAGGGTTACCTTCTAGGGTGAACGTTGCTCTGTTAATTCCGATAGTAATACTTTTTGTTTTGCTGACATTGATGTTTAAGCCGACTGTTTTTGCGTTAGCATCCACTTCATCAAGTTTTTGCTGACCATCACTGCGCCTAGTCTAAAGTAGAGCAAGATCTTCAGCAAAGTCAAGGTCTTTCAAGTGATTTCTCGCTTTCAAATTAAACGTAATCTCTGAGAAAAACGTGCACATACGGGATTTCCAGTCAAGGACAAGACTAGCAAGCTGTTGACAAGTCAAGAAGAGCAAATTCGCCGATGGTTTGAACATTTTAAGGACCGCTTCACAATATCTGATTCTCCAGTGACCAATTTAGAACATCGTTCCCAGGTCGCGAGAATTCAAAGAATTAGTTCAAATGTGACCATTACTGATGCAATTGAGACAATCATTTGTAGCATAAAGATGAGTAAATCAGCAGGAATCGACCAAATAACGGGCGAGATGCTTACGTCGGATTCCATATTATCAGTGCAAGCACTACACCCTATTTTATCAAGGATTTGGAAAGATGAGCTGTTTCCGGAAGACTGGTTTTAAGGTATACTTGTCAAAATCCCCAAGAAAGATGACTTAAGTCCGTGTGACAACTGGCGGGGTATCATGCTACTTTGTGTTCCCGTGAAGATGCTCTGCAAGGTACTGCTCAGCCGCATTGATTAGAAGGTCGACCAAGAGAACGAATTTCAGCAAAGTTTGCATCTGATTTTCGTGGACTTCTAGAAAGCCTTCGACACGTTAAAATACAGCATATGGCTGGCGATGGAAAGGAAAGGGATTTACACGATAAGGCAACAAGATTTACAAAATTCACAGTACTGTTTCTTTCTTAATAAGTTCTCTCAATCTTACACTGAATGTCACTGTGTTGTATGTTTTTTGAAATCACGCTTTAAAAGGATGATTGCGTGATAAACGGTGCCCAAATGCAAAAAAACATAACAACTTACGCTACAAGTCTCTAATTAAATCTGACTTTAATAAACTCTGTTAACAAGCTTATGACGTTTAATGCCAGAAACAGATAAATTGGAATTTTATCTTTCTGTTCTTACTGTATACTATTAACCCGCAAATTTTGACGGCATGCAGGTGTAAGATTGATCCGATGACTTGAATATTCTCCATGTATCTAAAGATCATAGACAGAAAAATTATGTTATAATGCACCTCCAGTTAGTCAGCGATCTGAAAAGCAAATTGCTACATTGTCAGAACCCAAATTTACAACTCAACGATAACTGGTGCCCTTCTAACAGTTTCCAAATTTGTATCTGATTTAAAGGCTGTTAAGAAAAACTTCCCTTGAATTGTGTATGAATCGATTATGAAACTATGCGATTATTATGAGAATAGCAACAGATTGAGTGAAGTAATTCAAAATTTATAGGCTAAACCAAAATTCTTCTTAAATCGTTAAATGACCAATCTCGAACAACCTAGAGCTTTATAATTTACTAGAAATTCCCACATTTTTGTTTTTCTGCAGACTTGAAATATCTAACTCAACTAACAAATCTGTGGTAGATGATAAGAACCCCTATATAATCACACAAATAACATTAGCTAAAAAGTTTTTTAAAAAAAATACGACAGTTAAAACTAAATATGTCAGTGATTTCAAGTATCTTAACATTTGCAGACTATAAATTCTGCCGGCTTTAGATTTAAAGACATTAACAAATTAGAACATCAAAAAGCGATTTTGTTCCTCTTGTTTTTCTTGAAACCTACGAATGGACTGTTACATGGCGTTTTTGAATTGTAAATGTCTAAATACTTTTTTAATAGTGCCTTGAGCAACATGAAGACATGTAGCAGTTGGTTGACTTTGGGGTTTTTTGCTGCCCTCAGATGCCATGTCGGTTTGAATACAACAAAATTGCTTTTTGCTCTCAATGATTGCTAAATGAAGTGAATGTTGCCTTCAAGGTCTTTGTAAACTTTTTCAACTAAATTCCAATGAAATTCGTAAAAAGATCAGATTTTTAATATATTAAGTTCTAAAGGCTCGACACGTGATACGTTTCACATAATACATCATGAATGTGTACATGCATACTTTTGATGTGTAAGAGTCAGTCACATTTGAACCACTTGTTCGACTTTCAGAATAGAATATTAATTTTTGTTTATTTTATTAAAAACGAATAAGCAGCTCATTAAAGAGAGTATAACGTCATCGACGTCTGACGAACGATTTCATTGAAGTTATTTTAATTGCGATTTGTTTTAATTAATACATTATATTGCACCAGTTGTTATCTGCTTCAGGGGTCTATCTTAGTACTGCTTTGCTGTTTGCACGACAGGACCACGACGGAACAACGCTTGCATACATAATCCATACATCTTCAGGCAATAATACCAATTATACAGTATGGTGTAACAATAACAATATAGGGACATCGACTCCCGAGGAAACAAAACAAAAGGACTCTGGAAATTCTTTAAGGTCAGCTACCAGAGCTATAATTGGAGCGTGTAAGTCCTATTCTTATTTGGAAAACTGGCGTTGCAACAAATCGAAGGGAGGAAAGCAGCCAGAAGAGCTCGTCTAAAGAAACTCAGCGTCCAGCCATGGCAAGCAGAACATGAAGACGGAGACTTCAATAGTCTTCTGTCTATGCCAAATTGGGAAAAGAGAAAATCCTACCGAATGTGCCTTGCTTATGCCGAGCAGTAGATCATCTACAACTGGCCTACCAGTGGAACTCGAAACTCTTGCGGTACAAAGTAGATAGTGGAAAAAACAAGAAGTATATGTTTAGTGAAAGTGAGAGTGTTTTAGTGGACAAGAAATTCTGAAAAGTGAATCCATCAGTGTAAGAAATGACAGAGATAGAACTCTAACAAGTAATGAACTAATTCCAAAATAGGACCAATTATGACGAATCAGGACAATTTAAATAGGTTAAGTAGTAACGTAAGTTTACTTAGTAGCTAGCTAGTTAGTAAGTCAGAATGTAAAAGTACAAGTAGGAATGTAAAGAAAAGAACAGAAGACATTGCGGATAAATGTAGGATAGGTGGCATCGCGGAACAAAGACGAACACTCATTTAAAATCACCCGCCTTTACTTCCTGCCATATATGTTTAAGTTGGTAAGCCCTTTTCATGATTATCAGCGGGTGGACAAACAGTTGTCAGTTAGATATGTTTGTTGATGTAAACAAATGAGGTGAGTGGAATTTCGAAAGTTTTGATTTAATTTTTTGAAAACTTTTATCATACACTAGCAGTAACCTTTAGACATATGATAATGGCACTAGGATTACTTTGTTGTTGGTTGGAGTACTTTGGCATTTTTTGATTTTTTCCAAAGTGGGCAAAAACCCGCACAAGTAATGGGGCAAAGATCCGCATATGGGTTTTTGCCTCAGTACCTGGTCGTGATGTATTCGCTGATCTTCATTTAAATCTTTCGCCAACAGCAGGTCAGATGTTAAAAATACATCCTACAGAAATACGTTGCAATTGCTAACAAATGAAATTGTGCCATTTTTAATTAGTTTTGGTTTTTCAAAAATTATAAACGGAAAACATTCCAAAAGCCGCTAAACCAAGATTTGCTGAATGAGGCTAAAGATCTGATGGGCACAAAAAGGCTCTCAATCCGACAGGCAGCTAAGGCAACTGGATTTGATGAGTCCACTTTGAGAGCCAAATTGAAGAGAGGTGAAGGAACAAATAAGCTTGGTAGATTCAAAAATGTTTTTAGTTCGACCAGAACCAGAGATACCGGAACAATGCAAGCAACTAGACAGAAGATTTTTTTGGCCGATCCTTAAATCTTTATGCTCCTTAGTATGCACATATGCAAGAAAAACAGCATTTCTTACGCGTTTTCAAAAAATATTAAAATGGCTGGTCATGATTCTACGCAGTGATTTATGCGCCGAAATTGGCTTTCATTAAGGACACCTCGAAAGACAAACGTTGCTAGGACTATGAGTCTCAATATTTAAAACCCAAGTGATACAATATTTTAATAATTTAGAGAACGTCCTATGCAAATATCAATTTACTCCTGGCCAAATATACAACTTGGACAAGACAGGGATAAAGACAGTTTTGAATAAACTTAAAAAACACATTATGTCGACTGGAAAAAAGGTAGCAAAGTTTGTAAGTGCCGAACAAGGGCAAAAGTGACCATTGCATGTGCAGTCATATTACTCCGTATTTTATATTTGCTAGAAAAATATAAATTTTCTGCTCATTAAGAATGATCCCACAAGATGCTATATGGAAGGGACGTCAAAGGCCCCAAGACCATCACTACTTTTATGAAAAGCTTAGCGCATTTCAAAAAGTCTGCCAACCTCTTTCAAGAGTGGCCTATGTTATTTATCCTTGACAAACTTTTTCTCATACAAACCTAGAAGTCATTAATTAAGCGAGATTCTGTCACATACATATACTGAGTTTACCACCACACAGCAGCCAAAAGAAGTAACCCTTAGATCGCATATCTTTTAAACCATTCAAAACTTTTTACGACAGAGCAGCTGATGACTGGATAGCTTGTCATTCTGGAAAAACATTGAGCATATATCATGTTGCAGAAATAGCTGCAAAAGCTTCTCAAAAGAGAGCAACTGTAGAAAAAGCAGTTGAAGGTTTTCTTCTAATTAGACCGTAACAAATTTACAGATGATGACTACTTTTTACCTGGGTAAGCTACTGATCAGGATTAAAAACAGAAAGATAATCCCGTTCATCACGATGATGTGACTCTCGTAGTTTTTAACAATAATAAAACACATTTAGGCAATGAAGTTGCATCGAGCGTAGAGATGCTGTCGCGGAAATTTGCCAAAGTGAAGAGCAGCCTTAAGAAGGTGCCGTAACAGAGGAAACTAAAAATGTTTGTTAATATTTATTAAATTATAGATGCTTGTTAAGTTTTACAGCTAGTCCATCTAGTCTTAGTGGTATAACTTTACACACATCATCATGTGATATAATTTCTCTTCCTAAATTAAAGGTAAGAGGAAAACGTCCAGTTAAGGGTCTGAAGTCAGTTTTACTCACATCGACCCCAAACAAAGAAAGCTTGAAACAGCTGGAGGAACAGAATCAAAGCGTAGGTCAAATAGAAGTGAGCAAGACTTTGTTTCAATGTGAAAAACCCACACTTGGCAAGAGGAAGTTGCCACGTAAAGGAAACTTTGACTAATCGGAATCTGGTTGTGACAGTTTAATGACAATCAGAACTTAGCTTCATTTCTTCTGAAGAAGTCAAACCTGACTACTTTGCCCTGGCAAAGGTGTCTGGTGTTGCAAAAGGTTTCTAACGATTCTGCCAGGTTTAAAAATATGATTAGTTTCAAAAACGATCTCACCGTCTCATCATCTCCTTTTTTTTACATTCCTGTCTTTTTTTAAACTGAAGCCGTATTTTATAGGGGACAAAAACCCGCAATGTAAGATTTAGAAAATGGTCTAACATATCGGGTACTGTTATTTCGTCAATTCTGATTTTCATAGACATGGTAGTTAATGGTATAAACTAAATCCTACTACTAATCTTGAGCGTAAAAAAGCAATTTTTAAAGTTTTGAAAATATCTACAACTGCGGGTCTTTGCTTCCACCTACCCTAAGTATAAGGATATGAGAAATAAAGTGCCTTTTTGAACTCTTGTTTTGTGTCTGACAACGTAATTCACACTGCTCAGCCAAACAGCCTTCTCTAAATCAACGAAAACTGTAATCATCTGTTGTCTATTTTTTGAAACAGATTTGAGAGGTGAAACTAATATAATTAATGAGTTTCCGGAAAACCAGTGCTTGGGAAACCCAAACTAATATTAGTTGGTACTTAACTTGAAAAAAATAAAATCTTATTTTATCCAAGATATCAAACAAGTGGATTCTGAATGAATTAGGTTTTTGTTTCTTTTTAGTTTCTTTATATTCTTTAATTTGCCTAAAAAGTCTCAAATTTAATTACGGAGGTTTTAATAAAATGTGTGATAAAATACTTATTTAGTAGATTATACAAATTTCTCTTAAAACAGCAAAATTCTATTAGAAGCGCATTAGATTATTAATTACAAAGTCAATGAAGGAAATTTGTTAACGCTGTCGAATTATCTTCTGAACCATTAATTACGAAGTAGAGCTGTAGGTTACTTATTGGGTGTTTGAAAAGGGATTTGGTAGAATTATTTAGTTACTTTCCCTATTCCTTATTTATTGAGCCTTAAAGACTACTATTAAGAAAGGATACACTGAATAAAATTTACAAGTCTATACTTATCGTAATTAAGCTTGGAAGATTTACATTAATAGACAATTAAGACGGCGATTTTTTTATCGTAATATTATTATGATTATTATTAATGGACTCTAATGCTTTCGTATTGTGCTGATAAAAAGTAAAGATGGAGTAAATTGCCTAGAGGAAGGAAACCCGAATTTAGTGTTACGATAGTACAATAATGTTACCTACATAAGCTAATGATTAATGGGGTGAAAATTAGATACGTAGATGGTGATCTCGCCCATTATGCTGCTGCTAAAGAAGAAAGATGTGGTTTGTAGATTCAATAGAGAAATTTAAGCTCATTACGTTGCCGAAATCTAAAGATTCATAACTTTTGACGTACTTTAACAGATATTCTGTGAACTGTCAGAGTACACTAACGACCTGCCTTCATTTATATTCGTGTTTAAGTAATAAACTCGATCGATTTTCGCAGCGGTGGTGGTACTGCGAGCTGCTGCAGTAAGCAAATTTTCTACAACACAAAGCTGTTACGATTTAACATTTAGTTACTTGAAACTCATTTATCTATTTCGGTTTTGTTCTGTTTTCCACCTAGAGAACAACATTTAGCTTTCAGCATCTTGTTTCAAAAGTAGTTTGTGTTAGAAGTTTAACAATTCGATTAGGGAAGAACTAGTCCAAAGTGCATCAGTGTAGTTATTTTTGGAAGTTAATTCGATAAAGTGTAAAACTGAAAGAGACTACTTATATACTCTGGAAGTTTGCTCTTTATTAAATTAACTCTACTTGTTACCTTTATAGACTAATGGTAGCAAATTATCAATAATTTTATTTCTGTCTTTCTCGTCGCTCTAAGAAAACTCTTACTATTTACATTTAGGTGGAAGGAGAGGGAAAAAAGAAACCTTAAAAATAAGTTAGATTAGGGTTTGGATGCAGACAGAACTGTAAATATTCCTAAAAAGAAGGAGCTACAAATAACAATGATAAGATACGGGAAAAGCAGTTATTTAAAGCAAACAAAATACCGAAACCCCCACGATACCTCAGAGGTGGAAATGTATCTCTGATATACTTATATCGACGTCCTAGTAAATAAGAAAGAAAGAAATATTTTGTGTGAGGTTTATGGATTGGTTATATTTGAGAAATGATAATAATTTTCCTCGCATTGCTCCTGCTGTCTTTCTATTATGCTATTTTAATAAAAGCAAAGTCTGGCTGTAAAATAACAAGATAATTAAAAGTAGCATAGCATAGAGAGTCTGCTATTTATTTCGTTTTGTACATAATAAATAAAATAAAATAAATTAAACAGGAAAATATGCAATTTCCAACATCTTCATATAAAATAAACAGAAAAACACAACAAAATTAATAATACGAACAGCGCGTGCTGTGTAGTTTCCATAAAGGCCACAGCATACTTTAAATTCATTATCAATAACGGATGTTCTACACATCTTCAACAAATAAAGGCACCACCTGGGGTATATTTGGTTTTCTACAAACTTCATTACCTCTAGCAAATTTTAGAGAGAATACACCAAGACTTTTTGCGTGTTTACTTCACTCTATTACTGTGTTGCTTACATTTACTACCTTGTACTCTCTTTGATCTTACCTGCTGAATTGCTCTGAGTAACTATCAGCAAATAACATGCAAACCTTGCAAAGGACTGTTATCTAAAATCGACATCATCTTATTATCTTATCGGACAGTGACAAGGAGGGCACTTTAGTTAATAATCTTATGTTTAACTTATTAAATTTCTATTCAAAACCAAAGACAAAACACATAATATCCGGTATTTATAAGCCGAACTGCACTTTTAATGTCTCTGTATTACATAGACACTTAGAAACAAGCACTAGAAGCAGAAATATTTAGATAAATCAAACTATGTCGAGCATTTACTCGAACACAATCTTCTGATAACTCTACAAAATAGCGTAATACCTGATTTTTACACTTTATACATAAAAACAGACACAAGGTACCTTCAATGAATAAAAAACAGATTGAGCTTTAAATCTTAAATGAAAAAAATTGAAAAATGCCAAACTACTCCAACAAAGTAAACCTAGCACCATTATCATGTGTCTGAAGTTAAAGTGATACGCTATTGATAAACAAACTGTATCAGCGTCTTACAACTACACCTTATTGCTAGTGTAACACATGGGCTGAAAAGTCCCAGGCCTAACAAATAGATGGCGCTAGTTCTATTGCATTCACCGCTTTTTCAGTTAGTACTAACCTTCAAAAGACAGCTGTTAAAATTTCATGATATTCTATTCATTATTTTGTGAGTTATTGTGCTAAGAGTGACGCTACTTTTGTTATTTTCAAAACAATGGATCAAAAACAATTTCGTGTTTAAAAATACCGTTCAAGCGAAGCAATGGCTTGAAAAGTGTTATGGGGACTCCGCTCCATCAGAAACAACAATAAAACGTTGGTTTGCTGACTTCAAACGTGGTCGTAGAGACACCGATGATGCAGAACGCAGTGAACGTCTAAATGAGGCGGTAACACCAGAAAACATCAAAAAAATCCACAAAATCGTTTTGAATGATCGAAAAGTGAAGTTCCGTAAGTTAGCTGACATTGTAAAGATATCAAAAGAACGTGTTGGCTTTATATTGCATGAGCATTTGACTATGAGAAAGCTCTGTTCAAAGTGGGTGCCGCGTTTGCTCACTGTTCACCAAAAACAAGAACGTGTTGACGTTTCTGAGCAGTGTTTGGCCATGTTTAAACGTAACAAACCGGAATTTTTGCGTCGATATGTGACAATGGATGAAACATGGATCCATCACTTCACTCCGGAATCAAAACGATCGTCATCTGAGTGAACAGCAACTGGTAAACCTCGTCCAAAGCGACAGAAAGCACAACAATCGGTTGGAAAGGTTATGGCCTCGGTATTTTGGGATGTGCGTGGTGTAATATTCATCGACTATCTTGAGAAGGGAAATACCATCAACAGTGAATATTATATAGCGTTATTGAAGCGTTTGAAGGCCGAAATTGCAAAAAAACGACCGCATATGGCAAAGAAAAGAATTTTGTTTCATCAAGACAACGCACCGTGTCACAAGTCAATTAAAACAATGGCTAAACTACATGAATTGAACTTCGAATTGCTCCCACATCCACCGTATTCGCCAGATTTGGCTCCCAGCGACTACTGGCTGTTCGCAGACCTAAAAAAAATACTTGCCGGTAAGAAATTTCGCTCGAATAAAGAGGTTATCGCTGAAACTGAGTCCTATTTTGAGGCAAAAGATAAATCGTTCTACAAAAGTGGTATTGAAATGTTAGAGCGGCGCTGGAATGATTGCGTTGTTCTTGATGGAAATTACGTTGATGAATAAAGCTAATTTTGAACAAAAAAAACCGTGTTTTCTTTGTTAGGCCTGGGACTTTTGAGCCCATCTGTTATGATAAAAATTTTCAAAAAATTAAATGAAAACTTCCGAAATTCCACTCACCTCATTTGTTTACATCAACAAACATGTCTAACTGAAAACTGTTGGTCCACCAGCTGATAATCATGAAAAGAGCTTACCAACCTAAAAAGGGATGCCAGGAAGTAAAGACGAGTGATTTTAAATGAGTGTGGGCTTTTGTTCCGTGATCCCACCTATCCTACATTTATCCGCAATGTCCTTTGTTTTTTTCTCTACATTTGTTCTTGTACTTTTACATTCTGACTTACTAACTAGCCAGCTACTCACCAAACTTACGTTGCTACCTAACCTATTTAAAGTGTCCTAATTACTGATAATTGGTCCTATTTTGGAGTTAGTTCATTACTTGTTAGAGTTCTATCTCTGTCATTTCTTACGCTGATGGCTTCACTTTTCAGAATTTGTTGTTCACTAACGCACTGCCACTTTCATCAAACACTTGCTTTTTCTTGTCTTTTTCTCTATCTACTTCGGCTGGATTGGTGTTTAGTAGGCTCCTACTGGGAACTTTTATGCCCGGTTTGAAGTCAACTAGGGTTTTGAACCGCAAGAGTTCCGAGTTTCACTGGTGGGTCAGTTATGGATGATCTAGAATATTCTCTTTTCCCAACTTGGCATAGATAGAAGACTATTGAAGTCTCCGTCTTCATGTTCTGCTTGTCATGGCTGGGCGCTAAGTTTCTTTCAACAGGCTCTTCTGGCTGCTTTACTAAGAAGGCCCTCCCTTGGATTTGTTGCAACGCCAGTTCTTCAAATAAGAATAGAACTTACACGCTCCACTTATAGCTCTGGTAGCTGTACCATAAAGAACTTCCAGGGTTCTCTTGTTTCTTTCCCTCGTGAGTCAATGTCCCTATATTGTTACGCCATACTATATAATTGATATTATTGCCTGAAGATGTATGGATTATGTATACGAGCGTTGTTCCGTCGTGGTCCCATCGTGCAAACAGGGTGTCCATACAAAAGTTCTACAAACTCAGTACCAAGATAGAGTTCTAAGGAAGATAGCAATTGGTGCAATTTAATGTATTAATTAAAACAAATCACAATTAAAATAACTTCAATGAAATCGTTCGCCAGACATCGATGACGTCATATTCGTCATCGATGATTTTAATAAAATAGAAGACATTAATATTTTATTCTGAAAGCCAAAGAAGTGGTTCAAATGTGACTGCCTCTTACACGTCAAAAGTATGCATGTACCCGTTCATGATAAATCATGTGAAAAGTATCACGTGGTGAGCCTTTAGAACCTAATATGTTAAAAGTCTGATCATAAATTTCTTTTCTCTTTTTGCGGATTTTATTGGGATTTAGTTGAAAAGTTTAGAAAGACAAACCAACATTCATTTCATTTAGCAAATCATTGAGAGCAAAAAGCAATTTTGTTGTATTCGAACCGGCATGGCATCTGAGGGCAGCAAAAAACTTCGAAGTCAATCTACTGCTACATGTCTCCATGTTGCTAAAGGCACTATCTAAAAAGTATTTAAACATTTGCAATTCAATGGTGTCTTGTAACAGTTTATTCGTAGGCTTCAAGAAAAACAAGGGGTGCAAGATTACCTTCTGATGTTAAAATTTGTTAATGTTTTTAAGTCAAAAGCCGGTAGAACTTATAAAGTGCAAATACTATACTCGAAATCATTGACATGTTTAGTCTTAACTGTGGTATTTCTTATGAAGAATTTTTTAGCTACTGCCCATTGTATGATTACATAGGGGTTCTTGTCATCTACCACAGATTTGTTAGTTCTGCTAGATATTTCAAGTCTGCAGAAAAAGAAAAATGTGAGAGTTTCTGGTAAATTGAAAAGCTCTAGGTTGTTCGAAATTGGTCTTTTAACGATTTAAGAAGCATTTTGGTTTAGCCTGAAAGTTTTGAATTACTTCACTCAAACTATTGTTATTTCCATAGTAATTGTACAGTTTTATAAGCGATTCATAAACAATCCAAAGGGAGTTTTGCTTAACAGGCTTAAAATCAGATACAAATTTGGAAACTATTAGAAAATCACGAGTTATCGCTTAGTCGTAAATTTAGGTTCTGACTGTGTAGCAATTTGCATTTCAGATTGCTGACTAACTGGAGGTGCATTATAACATAATTTTTCTGTCTATGATGTTTAAATACATGGAGAATATTCAAGTAATTGTATCAGTCTTACACCTGCATGCCGTAAACATTTGCGGGTTAGTAGTATACACTAAGAACAGATACGTCATAAGCTTGCTAACAGAGTTTTTTAAAGTCCGATTTAAATTAGAGACTTGTAGCGTAAGTTGTTTTCTTTTTTGGAATTTGGACACCGTATATTACGCAATCATTTTTTAAGGCGTGGTTTTGAAGAACATACAACATAGTGACATTCAGTGTAAGTTTGGGAGAACTTATTAAGAAACAAACAGTATAGTAAATTTTGTAAATTTTGTTGCCTTATCGTGTAGAAAGATCGAAATCACATCTTTCACTCAAAGTTCTTTCTGAGGGTGATTTATTAGCTAGTTACATTAACAGAAACACAGCTACTTTATAGGTTTAACTCGTCCTATCCATCAGGCAATTGATATTCAGAAGGTTATTTATATTTTGCTTTCAATTACTATAAGAGATTTAATCTTCAAAAATCAGCACCCAAGGATTAGTAAGAAAACCAATCAGCTTTTAAGAAAAAGAATTTTAATAATTTGAAATTCGGTTAAAATTTGAAAGAATGCCGCTTGAATGTCAAAACACATATCAATTGGCAGTTCAACATCGGAAACAACGAAGTTTCAATAATAATTCTGTCCAATTCTATGTATAATCGGGTCAAACGTTTTACGCAAGACCAAAGTCTGTGTGATTTAGACAAGTTTAAGGACTCCAATCGTAATATCACATCACTACTTTATAGTCGAAGCTAAACTGTAATTACTAAATACTGTTGCACTTGAGTGTAACTCCAGA
The DNA here is from genome assembly GCA_011009095.1 of Ignelater luminosus. NCBI lineage: Eukaryota > Metazoa > Arthropoda > Insecta > Coleoptera > Elateridae > Ignelater > Ignelater luminosus. Next base: position 122,125 of record VTPC01090432.1, on the reverse strand, counting down.
ATTTACATTATAAAGAAATTATATCCTTCTCTTTCTCTATCACTAGAATTGTCATGGCGTTTAAAAGTGCGTGAAAAACCTGTGGCAGTAAACACTCAAAAACGAGGTCCGTACAAGAACAACGATGTTCGGGTCAGCTCAGTATCAGGAACGCAAGGGTGACAATTCCAAGGGCGACTGAAATGTTGTTACTTAATACTTTATACCCCTTTACAGATCATAACTCATTTGCAGGCAAACTGCAAATAGGCAGAGTAAGGCATGAACCTGCGTTCAACACTTTACTAACGACTTGCTATTTACTTGTGACCGTAATGACCATTGGATTTCCATTTTCTTGTCCTGTAGAGTAATCGTAAGAACTTCATCTAGCACTATCGGGAACACCAACGGAGAAAGAATACCCTCTTGCCTAATCCCGTTATTGCATGAAATCGGCTCTGACAAACTGCAGTTGTGCAGGACACGACACTTAAAGTTGCTATATTGTGCTTTGACTAAGTTTAGCAATTTTCTTGGTATCCCTTTCCTTTCCATCATATGTTGTGTTTTAACGTGTTGAAGGATTTCTAGAAGTCCACGCAAATCAGATGCAAACTTTGCTGAAATTCGTTTTCTTGGTCGACTTTCTATTCAATGCGGCTAAGGAGTACCTTGCAGAGCATCTTCACGGGAAGACAAAGTAGCATGATATCCGCCAGTTGTTATACAGACTTAAGTCATCTTTCTTGGGGATTTTTACAAGTATACCTGGAAACCAGTCTTTTGGAAACAGCTCATCTTTTCAAATCCTTGATAAGATAGAGTGTAGTGCTTGCGCTGACAATATGGAGTCTGACGTAAGCATCTCGTCTGTTATTCGGTCGATTCATGGTGATTTATTCATCTTCATGCTACAAACGGCTGTCTCAATTGCATTAATAATGGGTGCCATCGAAGTAATTCTTTGAATTCTCGCGACCTGGCAACAATGTTTAAAATTGGTCACTGGAGAATCAGATATTATTGTGTTCAAACAATCGACGGATTTGCTTTGCTTGACTTGTCAACAGCCTGCTAGTCTTGTCCTTGACTGGAAATCCCGTATGTGCACGTTTTTTCTGAGAGCTTACGTATAATTTGAAAGCGAACAAGCACTTGGAGGACCTTGACTTTGCTGACAATAGCCAGGAAAAACTTGATGCTTTGGTGGCAATACTCGTGTTATAAAAAAGTGGATGCCGAAAGGTACCTAAAATATTCCACCAAAAATATAAAAAACAAGTTTTTTACATTACACATTACACCTGCAGGACGATTTAATCGTTCAACTACAGAACCTCCAGAAACGCGGAAGCGGCCTATCATTGAAGGCAATCAGATAAACATTAACCTGTACCAGCCTATACCAGGATAGACTTACGTGGTTTTGCCGCCAGAAGTAAATCAAGGAAAGTAAATGTCGAAAGCGATAACAAAGCTTGTTTCGCATGGGCAATGATTTTGGCTCTCAACTTAATATTTATAACAAAAAAAACCGAAAAGACTAAATACCACTGATAAAGAACCTTAGCCTTCTTATATCCAAGTAAATATCCAACAGGCATGGGCAAAAATTTGTATGTGATCGGTGCTCTTCACTATTTTGATTCCGAAAAAAAATTATAAAACCATAAAAAAGAGTGCGGTAAAACCAATTAATGCCGGGTGCGGATATCATATAAGGAAGAAGAGGAAATATAACTTAATGTGTGGAACGAAGTTAACTTAGTAGGGTAGATGATAAGAAATGTTTTCCATTGTAAACTCAAAATTATGATGTTGGTTGTTTGAACATTTTAAACTAATGATTGTTAAATAATACAACAAGTTGATAGCGAAATATCCTGACATATAACAAAGTTATTGCCAGAGAATGATTCATTTCTAAAACTGAATACATAGAGGGAATACATTCGACAACTCTTTGCGGACGAACGACAGAGGGAGAATACACCAGTAAATGTAAATTGTGGATCAGAAATAACTAACGAAGAAATCGAACACGCCTTGAGAAACATAAGAAATGGAAGAGCTACAGGACCAAACGAAAGTCCTGGCAAATTGCTGAAATTAATTCAGGATAAGAATGTTGAAGTATTTAACAAACTATTCAACACCATTTACGCAACAGGACTTATGCCAGCAGAATGGTTAACATCGACATTTGTCATGATACCCAAAAAAACTAAAAAATGTGTAGACCACACAACTATTAGCTTAATGAGCCACACATTAAAATTATTTCTCAAAATAATTCATAGGAGAGTATATGGAAACTTGACGAGGATGTCGGTGAAACACGGTTTGGGTTCAGGAAAAGTGTTGGTACGAGAGAGGCGCTGCCTAGACATGAATAAAGAAGTGTAAGGCTTTTGATAAGGTACGCCATAAGAAACTAATGAAACTGTTAAAAATCAAGGGAATTGACGCGAATGACACAGTAGATGATTCTTTTTGCAAGTTGCTCAGCGGTTTGTGCTTCCCAGCCATTCTTATATAGCTCGGCAACAAGCAATGACCAGAAATTCTCTATAGTCCGAGCTTTAGGTATGTTAGGAAGATTTACCACCTTAGGGACGTATTTAATATCATTGTCATCAAGCCATGGTAGTGTCTTTTTCATTTCAAATTTAGATCTACTTATAAATTTTATATTAGGTAATGCTTCTTCAGCATTTTTTGCATAAAATCCTTATTTTGATCCAAGGTGTTGCATGAAAATGTAAAATATTTCTCATCATCAAGAATAAATTCAACATCTTTTTTGAAATAATATTTTTTAAGCAGACAGCATTTTTTCGGGAACAGTAACTCTTCTATGATATGAAATATTGTTCCTCTTTAAAATTTCCCATACCCCTACATTCGACAGTTTAAATTTATTGGCTAACTTCCTTGTGCTCGTTCCAATTGTATTTTTGACGGCTTCAACTAGTTTTCTTCTTTGTGCATTATTTAATTTGCTTCTTCTTCCACCACGAACAGCTTTATGCACTGGCAAACCTTGATCATATATTCTAAAAATGCTATTTAAAGTCTTTCTGCCCACCTTTTCAGATAAACTATTTCTATCTTGCTGTCCAAGCATATCGTAGACTCTTTTTCTTAGAAAATTCTGCTCGCTTACTTTCATCGCGGTACTTTATAAATACGCAACGGCTTTGTTAGTTATGTTACACGCTACACACTACATGTACAATAGGCAATTTCTTAAAAATCAGCGCTTTTCAATCGTTTAAATATGATGTCAATGGTGGGCCAGATGTTAGTTAACACATTTATTCAATCTCTACTCGAAGGCAATCATGACAGAACCCTCAACAACGTAGACGTGGGAATAGTGATAAACGGAAATCCAATTACTAACATTAGATATGCGGACGATACTGTATTATTGGCAGAAAACTTAACGGGCCTTCAAAGAATAGTAAAAAAGGTAAATAACATCAGCCGAATTAAAAATGAATTTAAAGAAAAGAAAACTTATGATAATAACAAAAAAAACAAGGAGTAGTACCACCGCTGATAGTACAAAATATCGTTATCGAGAGAGTGCAGAAATACTAGTACCTGGGAACATGGGTAAATGAGTCTAATGACAATTCGTTGGAGATTGACTGCTTGAATAACTTTAATGAAAACGAAACAATTTTTCATAAACAAAGGACTTACCAACGATATCAAAATAAGGATGCCGCGATGCTATATTTTTCCAGTACTACTGTATGAAGTAGAAGCAGCCATACTTAAAAAGGAACACATACAAAAATTGGAAGCTTTCGAGATGTGGTTATATCGAAGACTGCTGAGAATATCCTGGATGGATAGAGTCACAAACGAAAACGTATCAAACGGATTGAATACAGAAACAGAAATAAACCAAAACAAGAAAATTGGAGTATTTGGGTCATATAATGAGAGGACATCGATATCACCTGCTCCAAATAATCATACAGGGAAAGATACTGGGAAGGAGAAGTATTGGAAAAAGAAGAATATCGTAGCTCAAAAATCTACACAAATATTTAGAGCCGCTGTGAATAAAACTAGAATTTGCATGATCATTGATAACCTTCGTAAAGAGATGGCACAATAAGAAGAAAGACAAATTCCTTTGATTTTACTATAACCTAACATCAAGTTAGCTACAAGTAACTTTTTTAATTTACTTTTTTTAATTATTCCCCACCATTCATCAAAAACTACTTTTCATGGAAATTCACATTACAGAAAGTCAAGTGTCAAACGATTTACAATTGTGTAGCTCAAGAAAAGTGTGTGACGCTGCTGATTTACATTCCTAACACCCTACACCCCTTTTAAGTAGAAATCGTAGGTACAACAAGTAAAAGATTTTTAGTTTACGGTTTTACTACCAAGGATTCATTCTAGGTAAAATGTCTTAGAAGAACTCAACTTTCTAATGATTTATTAGGTGGTGCATAAGTACATTTGAATAAGGCTATAATTAAGGTTTTAGTTCTACACCGTTGCCAGATAGTGCTAGCTGTTTTTTCACATTTTCTTGAAAACAGTACAAAATAGAAACAACTTTCACTAGGCTCTTCTATTTCAAATGACTTTTCTTATTACCTATTTCACGGACTACTATTAGTTCGCTAACACCATCTATAGAAGAATTTCAAAAGACCACATACAATGTTTTACGAGTACTTTAGGTTTTTAGAAAGCTAATAGAGATGATTTGAATTGCTATCATTGATCCTTATCTATAAATATTCAGAAAATTGTAAGCAAAGTTTAACCTTTGAATCATCTTGAAGCAGGGCTATGTTGTCGCCATATTGAACCACCTTTTTTATCTTTCGCTTAAAGGATATTCTAAAACCGTATTAATTTCCCTTAAACGCGCTCTTTACTATTACTATTAGTTATTAGACAAAAGAATGTTCGTCTCATTCGTTCACTATAACAAAAACATGTGCTATTCCCAAATTCGCATTACAAATTGTACAATAAAAGCTGAATAATAATAAAAAAAGAAATATACAATATTGCGACAAGTATGTTGCTGAACCGATCTGTAACGGGCATAATGCGTTACGAGATGTGATTGTGAAAGAGCGAAGGATATTTCACCGTAGGTAGTATACCTCATGCAGAGTTCGATTCTACCACGTGCGACGTACATAGAAGAATATTTTCTCGATTTTCTCTTCAAATAGGATATTTATATGCACAACCTTTTTACATTTCCCGTGTTATAAAGAGAAATAAACATTCTTTGCATTTTTCCCGAAATAATATAACATTAGAAATTTGAGAATCTAATATATAACAGCGATAATATAAAATAAATACGTGAAAAAATGAAAAAATGCGAAAAAGCATCGAATAGAATTGACAAGGGTATAATAAATTGTCGATATTAATCACAAAGGGGCAATAATAGTTAGCCGATAAAGGATGAATGTGTGTAGAAAAGCACAAAATAACAAGCTTATTAAACGAAAGACAATTTAGGTGACAGAAAACAACATATAAATATAAAACAGCCGCAAAACACCAATAAAAGTAAGCCGAGAAGAAAGGAAAATTGGTAATATAATAATTTCATAGCAAATAATTCCGTTTTACCCTTTTTCTTATTGCATTTATATTTCAATATAACTTTTAACCCCGAATTTATTAAAGGTGGAAAAAATGTTACCCTTCCTTTTCATATCAGTTGAGATTACAGTTCTGGACGTTTGCATATTTAACTAAACATTTATGAAAGTTGTAGAACTTTCCACTTTAACATATGTGAACGTAAATGGGGACACGCTGCACAGTGGAGGCATTAAATGGATTCAGTGTCGACATTAAATTAATGCATCCAGCTTTCCTATTCCTGATTTAAAGCATGAAATACATTGCAACAAAATTATCTCCTCACTCGACGCAAAACTTTGTGCTACTATAATGTCTGAATGTAATTACTAAACTGCACGGAGAATAAAGATAGAGCATTAGTGAATATGTGTTTGTAGATTAAAGGGACATCAAAAGTATCGTTTTAGTCGAAATTACTTTCTGTTTAACGAGCGAAAGGGCAGACGATTGTGAAAAAAGCCTAATTTATTAGTGTAAATTAGACTGTGTGGAATTAAGTACTTAACCACTCGTTCATTGGCATTAAAAAAATTTAAATTTAAATCGATTTTAGAAATTTCAGAACAAGAGGCTTTTTGAATTCAAAATTAGAGAAACTGGGAAATTTTTGCTTTTTTAAGTTTATAGTGTTACAATATTAAAGAGGAATCTGTTTGGAAATTTCTATCAACATTAACGATACAAAACAAAATAAGGGACCTCCACTGTCTCAATTTGTGAATCAAAAAGAATACATCAAAAGCTTTGACATTTTATATTTCTATGCATCGTTTTGCGATTGGTGTGCCCAAATTTTAAAATATTTAAATTAATTTTTATATCAAACGCTGGTTTTATTAAAACAAACAGAAATCGGTTTAATTTCCACATAATATGTAGAAACGCAGGTAGGATTAGATTTCTGACTGAAACCTACACTGATCCTTCATTGCAATAGCATACTTTCATGGTGTGCTTTTCTCGGAAACCTTCCCTCAAGAAAAGCGTCTAAATATTACTTTACATGACTTACTGATGCCACTGAAAATTCATAAGGAGAAACAGCTAAACTGACCAAATAGCAAAGAGTTGAAGAACTGCTAATGTAAGTATCTTTGGTTTAAACATTTGTAAGAAAAAAGTCCTGTTTTGATATATTTTTGAGATAAGTGAATATCACCAGAAAAATTAAAATTTTCAATTTCAAATCCCACAAAGTCAGTAGAACAGACTACTGCAGGTGCTTTACACTAGTTGGGATTTAAGTCTTGACTATAATGAAATACTACTTTGTCTTTAGGTTTCTTTCCGCGGTATAACAAATTGAAATCGATTGTACAAAGATCACAAATCACCTACTCACTTATTAAATTTTTGAAAGGAGGTTTCTAAAATAATCCGAATGATTTGTTTATTCTATTGAAGAACTATATGTAAACGTAACCTCTTCATCAACTCGCTGTGGGTTTTCTCCGCTCCTGTGTCCAGGCTGCGCCAGGCCTGATTGTTTGCACATCCGCAAAGTGGTGGTTGTCGACCAATTGCCTGAATTTATTTCTGTTGTTTACGTTGTCGATGCCGATTTCCCGAAGGTCTTTATCAATTTCTATAAGCTAGTTGTTTTCTGCTTTCATAGAGAGAGCAAAGTTAAGGATTTGCTTGGTAAGCCTGCAGTTGTCCATTCGCAGGATATGCCCGTAGAATTCAAACCGCCTTTTCCTAAATGTGTGCTATTTTTTCAGAGTGTTGATATAATTCTAGCGACTTCCTTTTCATACATATTCCTTCCATGCAGACTGGATCAAAAACTTTCCTAAAAACTTTTGTTTTCTTGTTTTTCTATGTTGTTAATAAGTGTTTTGCTTTCCATGATTAAAGTCTCCGATGCATATAGCGCTTCTGGTTTGACAACTATGTTGTAATGTCTTAATTGGGCGTTACGGGATATTGATTTTTTGTTGTATCTGTTGAACGTGATTCTATAGGTCTTTTGTGATTTAGAGAGTCTCTCTACGTTTGCTTTGCGGCTTAATCCAGAGGGCTAAATGATCTCTTCTACATATTTAAATTTAGGTACTTGAGCTATGTTTCCGAACTTCGTTGTCATAGGTTGCCGATCATGATGACTAGGGGATCCTTCCATGTAATGAGTTTTTGCATAAGAGACTTGTAGCTCAGTTTTGGCTGCAATTTTATGCAGTTTCTCAACGGCGTGAGTCGCTTTATTTCTGTTGTTGGAGAAAATTGCTGGGTCTTCTGCTGAATTTTGTAGTTGCGAAGTTTGCTCAATGTTATTCCTTTTACTTCTTTCTCCCAGGTCGTAATTACTTTTTCTAATACGGGATAAAATAGTATAGGTGAGATACCGTTTCCTTGTTGAACTCCTGTTTTGACATGAAAAAGTTCAAATATTTCGCCTATAAATTTAAGTTTTGACATGCTGTTCGTTAAGGTTTGTTTGATTAGTTCTCTTGTTTATCTATCAACTTTAAATTCTTCTAATACACTAAAAGTGTTTCTCTGTCTATTGAATCATATGCTTTTTCGAAGTCCCCAAAGGTGACCACCGTCTGCCTACCTTTGAGGGTTTGAAGAATGGTTTTTAGATTCAGTATTTATTCTGCGCGCAATCTATCCTTTCTGAATCCTGCCTGATATTTGCTTATTAGGATTTCTGTTTGTCCTTCAATCCTCCTAAGTAAGATTTTGTAAAAAATCTTGTAAGTAACTGCTAGGAAAGAAATCGCTCTGTAATTGTTAATATCAGTTTCATTCTCTTTCTTTCTTTCCTTGGAGCTTTGTTATTTTTAAGTTTACTTATTATTTTTTTTCATTTCCTCTAATGTGGGGGAGGGGTTTAGAATTGGGGTTTGGTTCGGGACTTTGAAAATTGAGTTGATTTTTGGAGGGTTCACAGTTTAAAGGTCCTTAAAGTAATTCGCTAAAACTTAGAGGTTTCTTTATTACTGGTTTCCAGAGTCCCATCCAGACGTTTGAAACAGATGCTAGAGCCTGATAGTTTGACAGTTCTTCTATAAATGTACTGTAGAAATTTTTGGTATTATTTTGTTTAAAATCTTGTTAGATTTCGGCAAGCCGGTTCTGACCGTAGTAGCATTTTTCAGATCTAATGAGTTTTGAGGTTTGTTTCTGTACCTGGGAGGTTTTATGAAAATTCCAGTTTTACCAGGCTTGAATTCTCCGTTCTATATCCCGTTCATAAGTTTTATTCTACCACTGATGTTTACATTTCCTCGGGGATAAACCGATGTTTTGTGAAGCTGCTTGCAGTGTGCGTTTGAGGGCAGGCTAGTAGGAAGAGGTTTGGTCGTGGATGTAAGAAAGGAAAGTACTAGCATTTTGTTTAAGAAATTCCGGGTTTGTTCGCGTGTTTTGGGTTATTCTCGGCTGTTTGGCTAAAAGTTTACTTTTACCAGTGACAGGTGATGATCGGAATCAATGACACCCTTTTTAACTTTAACGTTCATGATTTCGTTATGATTCTTTTCGAAATGGCCACAATTTGAAATTTGTCTAAATAAAAATTTGGAGATCTCCAGGTTGTTTGTCTTATGCGGAAGTGCTAGGAAATGGGTTGACATTAATTTTAGATCAAATGTTTCACAGAAACCAAACAATCTATCTCCGTTCTTATTGATGCTCTTGTAAAATGGCTATAATTCTACCATAGCTCTAAGTTTCTATTCTTTGTCAATTTGGGAATTGAAGTCCCCCATTAAAAGTTTGACAAGGTAATTTGGAATTTTGGCTGTAGTTTCTTCCAGTGGTTCCGAAGAGTTCTCTACTTTTTGGGGATTCTGGTTGGAATTGTTTGTGGAAGCATGGGCATTTATTATTGAGTAAGCTTTATTTCCCGATTTGAATGATACAGTAGAAATTCTTTCAGAAGGAGATGTGAAGTTCAATACTGAATTGATGGTATTTCATTTAACCTGTGCAGAATTGTAACGGTTTGTTCGGATTTGATATTGCAGGCTTGCCTTTGTATATTCTATAATAATCATTCGAAGTGATTTTCATCAGTATACCTCGTGTCTTGTACGGCTAAAATTTGAACGTTGAAATTGTCCAGCGTGTCCGTCAATTGTTTTAATTTGCCAGTATTGAGAAGTGTAATGATATTAAGAGTGCCAAGGAAATTTGTCCTTTTCAAGTGAAGAGATCTGGGAGGCTCTGTTGCATTCCCGCATGATGCCCTCGGTCACCCAGAATCCGATGAACAAGGTGACCAGGTACAGGATCAGTGCTTTGCTCGCGTTCGTTTCCACCATGCTGATAAGTTGAAGATAAGGGGAGATTGACTTTGGTTGAACTCAATGCTACAACTAAGGTATTGAGCCTTGCAAATGCCTGAAGATGTTCTCCGGCTGCAGTTTCACGGTTTTCGTCAACCGTCCTCCGTTATCCAGGCGTGGGATTAATAACAGTGACTGCTGCACTATTCAATCTGCCCAGGCGCCACTGCAGCCGCAATGTGGAATGCAGGATGACCTTATGGTATGCAATGGAGAAATTAAAAGTTAAACTGAAACCAATATTTCAAGTACGAAAAATTACCACTAATTAATAAAAAATGCATTTTATTGAAATGAAATTAAATATTGCGGAATATAGCGCCTTTGTTGAGTCGCATCGTCCATATTTTAACCGATAAACTTAATTTTTTTTAATCTTTCCTTTTTAGTTTATGTAATTTGATGCTTGTGTTAATTAATATTTCAGAATAATGCAATAAGTTACAGAAATAAACATCAAATAGTTTTAATAATACGTTTAAGAGAAATTTATTAGCTGATTTACAATGAAACAATTTGTAATTTGTCATTTTACATATGCGTCAAATTATAGAGATAATTTCTTTTCTTGCAGAAATCTGTCTTAATCATTTTGTGAATATATTCAATTACTTTTGGTTTTTAGGTCTTTTGTTGAGAGTATTTTGCAGTTTATTTTGTACAATGTCTATTTTAACACATATACCGCTTCTTCTAAAAATGGCTAATCCTCTTCTAGCTGCGTAGATTTCCCGGAATTATGTCAACTAGAAACGCCGTCCCAGGTCGAGTCTGTTTTAACATGAGTTGATTTACATTTAATTTTTCATCGCGTATAAGGAATTGGCTGTGCCTATAGACGATTGCTGTGTAATCCTGGCTTTTACTTTCGTTGTTCTAACGCATCGCAGACCTCAACAGGCAAAAACATTCCATTGTGTAGACAGGGGTGTTTATTTCGCGCTTTATTTCACTTACGTTTAGCACGGTTGCACCTAGTAAGGCGCGGTTACACGTTTAGCCGACTTGGCTCGAAATAAGAGCACGTAGTTAGTTACCCGATAGTCAGTGAAAGGGAAAGTTAAGTCTCGCCTCGAGCATTATAGGGCCGTTTTTGGAGCACTTTGAAAAGGGGTATCTTTGAGCCACTTTATTAAGACTGCTTAGTCGGATGTACTTCCAGAATCTTGCGAGAAGTTGGAAATAAAAATCTCCAAGTTTGTAATTTGTGAGTTAAATTCTCTTAATCAAAATTTCCTCCAACTAAAGTTTGGGATTGTAAATACGGTGTCATCCTTCTGTTTTCGTTTTAAAAGATCCATTAAATATTAGTGATTCTCGACATGTGACGTTTAAAAAACACTTCGCTTAAGAATTTTGACTGGAAGCAGTAAATACTTGTTAATAGTTTAATGCAACTGAAGATAAAAATGCATATTGGCGTTTTGCATTGAAACAGTGCTCTGCGACCGAATAAAAGTGGTTATGTGCGTTGCTTTGTGAATAAAAGCATACAGGGATCATTGAGCACTCCGATCGCCGTTTACGTTAAGTAAATTTATGAGAAAATTCTTCTTTTGCTAAGAGTCCAAGTCTGGGGAAGTTTTCCGTTGCAATACTGTATCAACTATTTATTGTTGTAAGGTATTTTTAGTTTAATAAATTTATTTATTTTCTTTTCTCGAATAAAACCAATTATATATAAATAGTTTCAGAATGGAAATGTTACAGCAAAGGGGTACCGTAATTAAAGCTCAAACTAGGGCCTTGTTTGTTAATGAACTAAATTCTTTGCTGTCGTTAAATAAAAGCCTACGGCTTCTTTTGTTTTATTTTAGCATATAAATTGCAGGTAATAGACTATGGCGTTTGATTACTTATTGTAATGTTAGACAGTAAAATTTGATAACTTGATCATTAAAATTCTTTATTTATGAGATCTCTTTGTTTGTTGTCACAAGTCATATGGTTTAACTCTATTATTGAGATTGTCGCAAAACTTAATAATTTAATACCTACATATTTAGGAATTTCTTTTCATATACATACCAATTCGTTGTTGTCAAATGCATTGTTTTTTCTTATAATACCTTTTTTATTTTTAATAAATCGTTGAGTGTAAATACGTATACCTTATTATTTTATTTGTTTATTGGTTCTCAACATTCCAGTCAAATTACAAAACATATATGTGCGAACAAGCAGTTTCTTTTTTGTTTCATTAGTAAAAATCTAGATTCAACACTGCGGTTGGTAGTGTTCAGTGATTATTGGAATATTTTGTACAAATTTGCAGTATACACTAGTTTGGTACACCACAGTTGTTCAATGCAAATACAGTAAGATGTTAAAATATTGTAGAGTGTTTTCTGGTACGAAACCACACCAACGAATGTGATGACCTTAACTTGGTTTCTGACGCCCATATCGATATATCTTAAAGCTATAAGTAAGGATTTTTCTTTATTTGATTATTGAATCTTAATTCAGTTTGTGTTGGGTTAGTTTGTGAACCCTCCTTTCTCCGACGTTTGAGCTGCTGCAACACTTTTAGTCTGCACGGTGTTAAGGTTTTTAAGTTTTGTAAAATTATTGAGCAATAATTAACTCAAATCGAGATGAGTGGCGACCTCTATTGAGGAATAGGGTTGTAGAGAGTAGCTGTTTTTGCGGGGCAGCAATCTGCGTAATTTAGTTACGGGATAAGTCGCTTCTGCGCGTTGAGATCAGGGTGCGGTCGATGCGAAATAGGGCAGTGGATTCAAGAGCTTCAGAGAGGAAAGTCCAAAGCTGGTGGGAAAAAGTTTTGTGCGACGTCTTTCATAAAAATTTAGCTGTTGTGGCCCATGAAGATTATCGTTTAGTGACGTGTCCTTAGGATATATCAGCGTAGTGCTGTATTTCATAAAGGGGTTGCGGTTAGAGATTATTCTTTGGAAGTAGGGCTTTTTCTTCCTTTCGCTGTTAAGCGGAACTTGTTCAGTGGAATTTGTCGCCATTTTGTCCCTCCTTGCTGTGTGGATGCGACCAGTCTACGAAGCTTCAAGTAAATAAATACGCAGTTACCCGTGTGGATAACGACTTGGATCGTACAGCTACGCAAGGGTAGTGTACACCCATTATTATCGTCGTTTTTTTTATACCCCCTTGTGGGTTGAAGAAACAAGTGCATTCAAAACCTGTTCAGTGGAAAACAAACAAGGACGTTTCTCCTTGGAATTATTGTAAACATTTATAACAACAGTTTCTAGTATACTCATTGTGGTATTGTGTTTGGTTGATTACTTATTTTTACGAATAAGGAATATTATAATCCAGAAATGTTCAGCGTAAATTTGTAATGTAAATCAGTTTTAATTTTTTTTATCATAATTATTTGGCTTGGTTGTAATTTGTTTGTATGACTTAATTCATTGTCGATTTTATTTGAATGAAATTAGATATTTCCTTTTCGTAAGATATATTAAGTGCAGTCGTAAGATATTTGAACGGCGTTGACGGGTGCCCACGCATTTGGCGTTTCTGGGAATCCCCTCGAGCGTCACTGGCCAGAATTTTGCTGCGCAGTAAGATCGAGCACGATTATTGACGTTTACTTTATAAGGATTTTGTTTTTGTATAATCAACAGTTTATTTGTTTTGTTTTATTTGTATTTTTTTGCTTGTTTTATATTATGTAACCTTTCTTTTTTTTTGATTTATTTTTCTAATAGATTTATAGTTTGAAAGATAATTTTATTACTGTAATTGTATGCACTGGTTTAAGCGGAAATATCGAAGTCACCTAAGCATTTGATTAATTTGATCCAGTTATATTAAATCTCACTAATAAAAAATATACCGGGTGACGCAAAAACCTTGACATACTGAGTGATCCAAAGAAAATGATTTGTTGATTCAATTTGAATATTCCAAATTTAATTAAAAAAACATTTATACAGAGTGTAGTGAAAATACTTTTGTAAAAGGCGGTTTAACGCCTTGTGTAAGCTTTTGTTTCAGAAAGTCTAAGTAAGTATTTGTAAAGTTGTTGCCGATTTAAGAGGGACTATGGTCTTTTTGAATCTTGTGATCTGGCTAAATCCATAGTGGCGCCGTCTAATAATATCGATTTTGAGCTATTTCAGTGGTAGTTAGGCATTTCAAACCTAGCCGTCTTCGACTGTTTGCTAGTCTGGGTATCAGCAAACTTAGTTCTTCGTGCCTTCTAGTCGCTGATTATAAGCCTGTGTCTTAAAGTTTATTTTGGCACGTAACAACGGGCATAAGTCAAAATCACAACGGGCATGTAGTAATCTTTTTAATTAAAAGCTTTTTTTAATTTTATTTACTTTGCCTTTTAAATAACATACTGCCGCAATCCATTAGTAAAGGTGTGCGCCGACATACCTGTCGGCGGCGGCGGTGTTTTTTGACATTTTGACGGCGAGCAGCGTGTCGTGAATAGAAATGACGCAATCTACCTTATCGGCAGAGAGTTGTGAACGCTTCGAATTTATAACCAGACCTGCTACTGAAAACACTCTTTCACTAGGGGTGCTAGTGGCAGGCAAACAAACTACTTTCCTAGCAAGTTGTGTCAAATTTGGCATAGTAGCCTTTTTGAACTGCCGAGAATTTAGTTCATCTTGCATACATTCTAGATTATAACTGCTAAATAGTAGATAGCACCCTTTTTTTATTGTATTATTAAAAATTACTGGCCTCGCATTGTTTACAAGGTATTTTTCTGCTAGCGATGATAAAAAGTCTGTTTCATCATCTTTCTTTTCTTGGATGCATCTGTTAGATTTTAAAATCGAGGCTTTAGTAAAAGGAAGTCTACCACCCACCAATTTGTTTTTAAATTTTATGAGAATCTCGTCATCTTTGTTGTAATTTGAATTAAATTTTTAATATTCCACGACAAAAGACACTATAGAAAAAAATAGCATATGGCACTTAACAGATTTTTTAATAAACGATAATCAGCGAAAATTAAATTTAAAAATATACATTCTTCACTAGCTTCCGTAAATTCAAGATTCAATCAATTCGATTGAGGTGCCTGCATTTTTCAACTGTATGAGGATTTGTTAACTGTCTGTTTTACTGCAAATTTGTGCGTTCATTACGGTTTTAAGTGCTGAAGATTGTGCTAAAGCTATAGCTCTTGAATGGACGAAGCCAGCGGTATGTGGGCTAGAGTACTTAATGTCAGTCACTCTACCATTCAAAGGGTACTTAATCGTTTTCGAGAGACTAGCAGAAATATACCAAAACCGGGATGTGGTAGAAAAAGAAAAATCACTACTAACGATGACCGATTTCTTGTTCTTAATACTCTACGAAATCGTCATTTGACTTCAGTAGAAACAAGAAATCAACTTCGTGAAGTTGGTGGTACCAAAGTAAGTGTGTGGACAGTTAGATGAAGGTTACGGGAGATTGGTTTAAAAGCTTGCAGACTAGCAGCTGGACTTAAACTACTCCGACGTCGCCAAGTAGCAAGACTACAATTTGCTTGAGAACATTTGATTTGGATTTCTGTCTACATTCACCAAATGGAAGAGAACGAGTATGGAGACGAAAAGGAGAACGATTTTCAGAGTGCACGTTCAGCACGCAGGTTAGCCATGAAGAAGGCTCAGTGATGGTATGGGCAGGAATATCAATGGAAGCCTACATCGAATTGAGATACTGACCGCACAGCGGTATACTGAGAAAATTTTGGCAAATCATATAGTTCCATTTGCTCCATTTATAGGTTATGGCTGTATCCTGATGCAGGATAACGCCAGACCGCCGCATGCAGCGAGGTGCATCAATGGATGCCCTATGGAAGTCGGCCTAGAAAAACCAGCGTGTTGCCCGATAGAAATCCTATAGAACATGTTTGGGACATGCTAGGGAGACGCGTCAGAAGTCGTGTAGTTGCACCAATCACAAAAAATGAGCTTTTGGTAGCAGGAAAAATGGCAGAATATTTCGCAAATATTGATATTTGCGATCTCATTAAGGGGATGTACCGCAGGCAATAGTTAAGACTAGAAGAGGCAATACACAGTATTGACGTATTTTGAAGTGAAAACTTCGTTCCCGATATCTTTTAAGTTTATTTGCCAAAAATGAATTTTCTTAATTCTACACGTCCATTATCTGTAAATTTAATTATTGTTCGTTGAAAAACTGATGAGTACCACAGGCTATTTTTTTATAACTTGATAGCGTTTTTTGTCGTGAAATATCAAAAATTTGATTTAAATTATAACAATAATTAAAACATCAAAAAATTTAAAAAAAATTAGTGGCCCGTAATTTTGCACCTGAGTATATATGTATATAAAATTGGTTATTAGAAAAATAGTAAATATAACCTTAATCATGACAAATGTATAAATAAATATATTGCGGCCTGCGCCACTGACTACGCCGACTCATAACGGCGGTGACGTGATAGTCGTCACGTCGATTACGCCGCCGTTTTGTCGCGGCAGCGGCGTCAGCTTATACAAATGTACCGGCGGCGATCAATCAACTCGACGGCGCACACCTCTATCCATTGGCATCCAGATAAAAAAGAAAAGCTACAAAAAAGTTAAATCATACAAAACAAAGTAAGCAGCTCTATGGTCGTAATTTGTATAGTCAATCAAGTTCGTTTTAAAGAAAATATTTCAAGCTCTTAAATTGCTAAAATACGAGTAAATTGCAGTTGAAATGCCCAACCTTTAAGATATTCAAATTAAATAACCAAAAGATAATCAAAATTTGTTTGCTCCTTTAGTATTTTATTTCTATGCGTTTTCACCATTTCTCCTCGGTAATTACTATACTTTCTATGGCCAAAAAGGCTATACATACGTCCATTACTGCTCAACAGTACAAAAATTCTTATTAATACCATTGTCGTTATGTAAAAATAACTAAATGATTTTAGGAGAAATCAAACTCAAATCACAAATCAAAGAATATATTAAGATGGTTTATTCAGCCTTTCAAGTATTTAAAGAGAAGGTAATAAATAAAACTGTCTATTTCTAAAAATCGAAACTTGAATTAAATCATTTGAAAACTATTCCTGAGACTGCTGGTAAAGTGCAAACCACTGATAAAAAAACGAAAAACGAAAATTAATTATAAAGAGCTTAATAGATTCCTTGTAGAAGCTACTTGTATGTACAGTTCTTGCGGTGAATCTTGAACATAATCTTCTTATAGTTATTATTATTATCCCTATTCGCTTCAAATGAGTAAGCAGGCTTCGACTGCATAATGTTAGCCTTTGCTGACTTTGATGCTTGGTTTTACTTTATTTTTACAACTTTGTCACATACTTCCCAAGCGTGTTGACTTGAATTCTGGGCGACGCCAGAAAGGGCCTCTTTGTACGTAAGTAAAGCTGTTATAAAAATTATTGCTAGACGAGAAAAATTTTGAAAAGAAAATAGAGAGTAAACATTGATTTATAGAGAAAACTCATTTACCGAATCCTAAAAATGTATCTTAGTGTGTTAGGAGACTATTTGTCGATATAAAAGGAATCTATAACTGTTCTTTTATTTTTAATAAACAGACCATTTGCTGAAACTGAACTGAGAATGTCTTTGGTTAAAAAAAGATGAACTTTATTTGCTAATAAATTTAATTATATTCTATTCTACAATGAAACTTGATTTGTGGTTATTGTAAGATACATAGTCTTAATATAACTTGTTGATGCGTCGCTATACAGTGTGTTCAAGATAAAGATGCACAACACAGGAATCTTGGAAACGGTAAGAGCTACAGCATCAGTTAAATGGGATGAAAGTTGGTTATTTATAAAATCTTTTTGTTGGCGTTTGCAAAATCTAGATATCTTGGATAGAGATATTTAAAAAAAGTAGATTTTTCGATTTTCGTTATTATTTTTTCTTTCCTTTATTTGAAGAGATATCGGAAAACTAAAACCACTTTTCTAGCGCCACTTTTTGTTCTCCATTATAATACGCTAACAAAATTCCTGTACAACGTTTTGCTTTCGAGTAACGATTATCAACTTCGTTTTTTTAAATACTCGGAAAAACAATTAAAAATTGTTTTGAATAGCTCTTTTTGTTACGATTCTAATGATGTAAACATGATAGGGTTATTTTGGTTTTGATTTTTTTGTGTTAAACGTTGCTGCGACCAACTGTAATAATTGCTGTTTATCTTCAAAATTTTGGTTGAGTACATGATTCTTGACTAACCCCAGAGGAAAGAAATCTAACGGTTAGGTGATCGTGCAGGCCAAGGTACTGCTGAATGCATTAATTTATAGCATAAAAAATCAAAATAACCCTATCATGTTTACATCATTAGAATCGTGATAACAAGAGCTATCCAAAACAATTTTCAATTGATTTCTCTTTGATTTAAAAAAAATCAGGTTGATGATGGTTACTCGAAACCGAAACGTCGTACAGAAATCTTGTTAGCGTATTTTAATAGAGAACAAAAAGTGGCAAAGGAAAAGTGGTTTTAGTTTTCCGATATCACTTCAAATAAATAAAAGAAAAAATAACGAAAGACGAGAAATCTACTTTTTTTTAAATATCTGTGAAACTATCCAAGATATCTAGATTTTGCAAATCCCAACGAAAAGGTCGTATAAATAGCCAACTTTCATCCCATTTAACCGATCCTGTATCTCTTACCGTTTCCAAGATCCTCAAGCTGTGCATTCTTATCTTGGACACGCTGTATACAAAGAAGGGATTTCATTATCAAACTAAGCATTGCTTTTCAACTAGAAGAAAGCAAACCAAAACCAAAGTAAATCCAGATTGACCTTTCCTGCACGATAAGAAGGCGATTCTTAATAATAAGAAGATTTTTAGATAAGATTTGTGTCCAACTTCGTGTCTACCGCAGAAGTAAGTATGAGATCTGATTTTAAACAGCAGGTGTTTGTGCACAAAATCCGATCATGATCAATCTCTACAATACATATTAGTCATTCATTCAGAATCATTAAACATGATAGATCCAACTAGAATATATTATACAGCCAACGTTCTACAAGATAACAGAAAGAAATTCTTTAATCTGGGTACAATTTATATGAAAATGTTTCAGACGTAAAAGGAACAAATTTCAAGCGAAATGAAAAAAGAACAAATCGATGGAGGCTTTTACTTCTATCTATTCAGTTATGACATTTATAAATCTTAAATAATAGGACATCTATATCTGATAGCGTTTCATAGTAAGTTTCTGTAAGCTTATTTTATTAAAGAGAAGAAGCGAGACCTGCTTAAATTTTCCAAACTTTTAAATGCTTTTGATGGTATTAAAAATTCTTAGAAAATTTTTTTTATTAGGTAAGTCTGAGAGAATTAGTATAATGTAAAAAAGAAGTAAGAAAATCTCGTTTATTAAGTTTTAAGAAAATATATTCAGAAAGTTAATTTGAAATGGAATTAGTTTTAAGTAAACAACAAAAAAAGCAAGTTTAAGGAGAAAAAATAGAATTACGTTTAGTAAATAATGATGGTCGAAGGGGAAAAAGTTTTGAAGAAGCTTTACGCGTAGTACTACGCGAGGCCATGAGACATACTTACGATATGAATTTTTAATCAGGGCCAGCAAACTTTAGTAAGCAAATAATAACGGGTTCGTATCAACAGGAAGATGCCGTATGTTACATAACTTTCCATGCATAAAAGCTTTTTAGGCAGTTGGTATCCCGTTTGTATTTGTGTACACGTTAGCAACGTGGATGCGTACTGAAAATGAAGGTAGGGAGGGTTATGTGTTTGAAACCCAAAGCTTTGTACGGGTACGTGTGGTGAAATCAAAAAGGGATACCATTAAATTTTAATCCTGGGCTTTGTTATACAGCTAAAGAGGTTTAAGCAGTTCGCTCGTCCGGCATTTCGTTTAACAAGAATACACTTAGATTTATTTAATTAGTACACAGTTTACAAGGAAATGTTATTCGCTAGGTTAGAGACCCGTATCCAATTCGAAATGTGAAGTTTAAAATGATTACATTTTCCTCTAACTAAAACTAATTAACACGTCTTGCTGAAAAAGGGACAAATACTAGCTGTCGATTTTAAATTTTAATCACTTTAAAACAGTAGTGATAGAGAGTTGTTTGTGACACATTTAATTATCTAAAAATCACTAAAACATGCAGGAAATCAAAGGAAGGCCGAGACTGAAAGAACGAATACGTAATGGATCTACATCTTTTAACAATTTAAAAAGAGGAAACGAATTTCCTAAAGGTAATGAAAATAACGTATTTTATTCGAATCAGCAGATTTTGCATGCAGAATTCAATTTGAATATGAATGATATCAAAAAAACGTTGATGTTGTATTTATTTCATTCGCATGTTCGACCCTAACGCAAAACACGTTCTATCAACTAGAGTTACAACAGTGTTCTTCTGTTGTACATAACGTTCGAGTAAACATTGGGGAAAAACTTTTTTTATCTCTCGTCGATAAATCAATTTTAATAAGCAATTAAAACAGAATTTTCTTTCTGAAACAAAAATTCTCAAGCTAGAATAACACGCGAATAAGTTTTTGTGAATTGCAGGCAGGGAGCTTGGTGTTTAAAATTCTCCGTGGAATTAAAGTTTGTGTAACTAACACCATCCGTAAAGTTCAAGAGCTGGAAAGTGAACAATGTTGTTCCATGGGAAAATTTAATTATGACTGTAGAGGTTTTTAATTAACAGTTATCAAAATTTAATTATGATTTTTGTTAAATTATCGAAGATTATACAAGTGTAACAGCAATAAGTTTAAAATTGAGTTTCACTTTTGTATTGTAAGAGGGTTTTCCGAGTTACTTGAACTAACTGTTATTAATTGCAGGCCTTTTAAATTTTATTATGTTTACTTTGAGCTTTACTCATAATTAATCATTGAAGTGTCTTAACTCGCTAAGGCTTATACAATTAAAACACGCTACGCTTGTTGGCACATTTGCCAAGAATGTTGTGCATTTACTTTGCTACACGTAAAGTTGTCTTTGTAGATTATATTTCAACAATAGCGCCTAAGAATGTGGTTATCGTGTAGGTCTAATTCAAAATTGCTTTGGCACACAAAGTTTTTCTTTTTGTTATCGAATTTCAAAGCTGTGTCAGCTTGCTCTATAAATTTTCCTCTTTCTGTAAGTTATTGCTATTCTGTAGAAGCTAAGTGTGACTTGACTGTAAGTCTTCTAATATAATTGTTCTAGATTTGATGATTATTCTAATTAAATCAACTATAATCTAGTTACCTTAATGTTTTTAAAATCTACTCCTGTCTACACTAACTAACATGTAATTTGTTTTATCGAGCTTTGTTTTATAAGTTGTATCATTTCACCTACCAAAGACAACATCTTTATGTATATGTTGGAGACAGACGGCGAATTCGGCCCGTGGCCGGTATATTTGGACATATCGCCATCTGTCCATAGCAGAAATACCAGATGCCGAAATAACGATACAATTCGGCATCTGGCTAACTCAGTTTGGACGCATCTCGAAATGTTAGATTGCGCTTTGGTCATATGACAACAACGATTATTGAATTAAAACAAATTCGTCATAGGGACTGACATAACATTTATTACATTATTTATTGCGACAGGAAATACTTGAATGACATTTGCTATTACATTTTATCTTGTTTAGTACATGCTTGCACTTCTTGCCACATTGTTTACGACAGTTGCATCTTTGAACGTATCCCGAAATGCGCATATACACATTGCGCCACCGATACTGAACGGAACAACACAACCTCAAAGTATATTTCTGAAGTGTCCACGTGAAGTTTGTTTCTTTGTTTCTTTGTTGCTTTTTAGTGATTTTTGTACCGTAACTGCAAGATTTTAATGTAAGTAATCATTCTTATTATGGAGTCTCAAGGAAGTTTAGTTGACAAGCACACATTTGAAGAAAAACTTTTTGAATCAATTGAAAAAGGTAGCGGTAATATTTTTACCACCATACTGATCGTTGATCAAATATTTTAAATGAAGTCAAGAATAGCATCAGAAAGAAAGAAGCCGGAGAAAAACTAAGCTGCCAAGATTACAGGCGTCTAAATAGATTTGAAATTATAAAAATAGGAGAAAACGAAAAAATAATTGCAAAACGTAATAATGATGATGTGGTGTCTATTAAGTATTATTGCGATATTAAGGAGGTACATGGTATTTTAGAGAAAGCTCACAAAGATACTGGGCATAAAAGAAGATTGGGAATGGAAAAAGAGATTGCTAGAAAGTATTGTACGAGTAATATTCCCAGAAGCGTGATTGAAGAGTATTTAAAATTATGTACTATGTGCCAATTAAAGAAGAAATCAAAGCAGAAAGGGTTAGTAGTAAAACCAATAATTTCATCAAGATTTAATAAAAGGGGACAAATTGATTTAATTGATATGCAAACAGAACCGGACGGGCCTTATAAGTTTATTACGAATTACCAAGATCATCTAACAAAATTTGTGTTCCTTAGAGCTCTAAAAACTAAAATGGCAGCAGAAGTTGCCTACAATTTGATGGACATTTTTTGTATTATTGGGGCACCTTGCTTACTTCATTGTGACAATGGCAGGGAGTTTTTGAATGAAGTAATTACAAGTCTTGCAGATATGTTTCAAGCAAAAATAATTCATGGTAAACCACGTCACTCACAAAGCCAGGAATCTATTGAGAGAGCAAACCAAGATGTTCGGGATATTTTAATTACTTGGATGCAGGAAAACCAGACGTCTAAATGGTCAGAAGGGTTAAGATTTGTGCAATTAAAGAAGAATAGATCATTTCACAGGGGCATCCAGCGTACTCCATATGAGGCTATGTTTGGCGTTCCAGTTATTAACGGCTTGAATGATTCAAACCTTCCACTGGAAATTGTAGAGAAGTTAGAAGATGAGAACGATATTTACAGACTCCAAAAGACTGCTGGTGATAATATCAAAGACAGACCATCTGATGAATGCAGTACAGAATTATTAAATAATGATAATACCAACAATTCAACTAATGAAAAAAATTTACAACACAACTCTTCCATAAATCAGCCAGAATATGACAACGTGGAGGAAAAACTATTAAAGTAATTAAAAAAATACACATGCATTAATTATATTTTGCTTAGTGTTTCATGCTTTATTTCAGGGACAATGAAACCCGCTTAATATCAATAAATCAGTATCGATCTGAAAGTATCAAAAGCTTAAAAAAACAAG
Organism: Ignelater luminosus; assembly: GCA_011009095.1. Classification (NCBI taxonomy): domain Eukaryota; kingdom Metazoa; phylum Arthropoda; class Insecta; order Coleoptera; family Elateridae; genus Ignelater; species Ignelater luminosus. The sequence goes on along the minus strand of VTPC01090432.1, from coordinate 98,997 downwards.
CAGCAGAAATGTTACAACAAACTCGCTCCAAATACTCTAAAGTTGAAATTGGACAGAACGTTTTAGTAAAGATTGCTGATGTCGACAGGGGACGCTTAACCCCTCGTAATATTTTGGCTGTTGTATTATCTGAAAGAGAAGATTTATACCAACTTGGCACATCAACTGGGGTGCTGGAAAAACTATCTGCAAGGAATGAATTTCAGGTACATAATTCATCAGTATCTTTTACAATTCTTTTATAAATTTTAGCATTATTGTAATTTTACAGCCTTCTCAAACGACTACCTTGGCATCTTCAGATATACCCATTGATAAAAAATTCAGTTTGCGAACAGTTGCTCCTAAAGAATCGAATTCTGCCCAGGGCTTTCTAAGATGCAACTGTCGTAAACAAGAAAACAAGAAGTGCAACTGTGTACTAAACCAAATAAAATGTAATAGTAAATGCCATTCAACTACTTTCTGTTGCAATAAATAATGCATATAATGAATTTGTTTTAATTCAATAATCGTTTTTGTCATACGACCAAAGCGCAATCTGACATTTCGGGATGCGTTCAAATTGAGTTAGCCAAATGCCGAATTGTATCGTTATTTCGGCATCTGGTATTTCTGCTATCGACAGATGGCGATATGTCCAAATATATCGGCCACGGACCCAATTCGTTGTCTGTCTCCAACATATACAACTAGAACTTTGCAGAATAATAAGCAAACGATTTGTCAAATCATAACGGTTTGTGTGTTATTTTCGATATTGTAGTTAGCAAATTTTTATTAACTTTTGTGTAATACACGAGAATTTTCTATTTTGTTATTCCTAATTATTTTTACTAATGTTAAATAGAAATTTGTATATTGAACTTTCTGCAAATTCCTAATTGCGGTTCTAGTGTTGTGACTTATTGTTTGGTTTCTTATAACTAATAAATGTGTGTCGACAGAATATTCTAGAATTCCGTAAAAATTATATTGTATCTGGTGCCAACCGGAATTGTTACACGCACTGAAACGTCGATGAATATACTATTTAGTATAGTATACAAGTAAGAATCAGAAAAGTAAAAAGAGCTTGAGTTTAATAATAGCAAATATCAATTTGACTTACCAGTTTTGAGAAAGACATCTCAATTGTTAATACAAAATCAAATTATGATAAAAACGTTTGTGGGATTTTATATTGAAAGTTATCGCTCTCTCTCTTTTTCTCTCCCTCTCTTTTATTCTGTTTATATAATTTTGTAATAAATTAAATGCTGTTTTATGTTTCTTTAAGAAACCTCTAATTAAATTGCAGATGAATAAAGGTAACGCGTGGCAAAGGGTAGGCTCAAAGCTTCGAGAACCCTAGAATTACTCCGTAGACGCTGGAGGATCTCAGAAAAGCGAAAGACCTTTGTTGTGTATTTATAACGCGCCTTCGAAAAATCGTCGGTATTGCAAACATTGAAACAAATTGAAGACTAATTCCGTAGGGCAAAAAGATCGAATTTTTTTTATTTTGGTTTAGCGTGGAGTATGAACGCCGGCAGAGTTTCCTTCGAGAAGGCTAAAAACTGTGATAGTTTCAATTACTTAGGTTTACAGATAATAAATCAGAACACTGGATTTTAAACTCCATAACCAACCCTCATCAGTACCAACAGTATCACTCTAAGCTCCCGTTTATCAACGTTTTAAAAGTTAACTACAAAATTCCGTTAGTTTTCAACAACTTAACTGTGTATAAGGAGAAAAGCGTTTACAAGATACTCCGCACAAGCCTTATGGATCTTGACTTTTAATGAAATTAGCTAGAACTGTGCATGTTATAGTTCTTGATTTACCTATGAAACATCTCCACGGACGCAAACTTGAGAATGGATAGTACGTTCGATGTTACAGTGGTTTGAAATGTCTTTTGCGTCCTAATCATAGTTCGGGAACGGATTGCCATATCCAGATAGAATTCGGTTGTTGCTAACGGTAGGAGAATGCATTTCGCAGTTTCGGAAGTGGCCAGGCTTTGCTGTACAACGAGTCATTTATGGTGGGTTTCGCTCTCCATAACTTTCTTAGTCAGCCACACTCGAACACGAGTCGTGCTTTGTTCTCCACCGGGCCCTTTTTGGTAGATGCGTGACTTTGTTCTTTCTCTCCAGTTGAACAAAAGGGGCACTGATGTCATAACGTAATTAACAGCTTTGTTTAAATATAATAATACGTCTGTTCCAATACAACAAATGCATGTAATTCTTCAGGACGCAGGTTAACATTATCCGCAGTAAGAAGATGGAATTCTGGTGGAATAGATTTATATTTCCGGGAATTGATGCAGTCAGTTACGGTTACATTTTGTTCTCCTTTATCATGCATTTGGATCTGTAGAATCATTTCTGACATTTATAAGATGTGTCCTCTGATCGTGATAAGTAAAAACTAAACATCGAATGTGAATGTAACAGTAGACATTTACTAAGCAGAAATACTTTAAGCCTATCTAACGTCCTAATCATCTGACTATTTCAAAGAAGTATAAAAGTTAGAATAGTCCAGGTATCAATGTCTTTGGAAAGAAATAGAAAACTTTGTAAATCTAAACATCTTATAACGTACCTGTTCTGAAATTCTTTTAATTGCAATTAGAAAGTTTCAAGGCTTAAGAGTGCACCAGGTCAATTTAACAGGTCAAGGTTGCACGATCCCAGAAAACCTTTCCCTGAGCATGATAATTTAGAAAGAACTAAATTTTTTTCTGTTCCTCCGGTGCCTTATTGAACGTGGCATAATATTATTTTAAAACTCACAGAAAACTTGGCTGCACTGCTGGTTCATTACTGGAGGTGACCCAATAGCCCGCAAAATAGTCACTCTTGAAGATCACTAGGACGACTGAGCACCTGAAGATCTGGTATTATTTAATGCCATATACAAAATTACTTTGGGAGACGAAAGTCCGCTTGGGAAAGCATTAGAGAGAGCTAAAGCAGCTCAAACCAAGTAAAAATCAAAAGGTTCCAAAACAGATCAAACCCGTTCAAAAGCTTCACCGTGTCAATTAAAAAACCCACATGTACAAAGTAATGCAAAATCTGTATAACAAAGGCCCGAAGCATTTAGCAGATTGTATCTCAAATAAAAAGCTGCTTATATCCGCAAACAATTACTTAACAGTAGGCGAGATTCAGGTGAAATAAAAAAGCGTCTTTCAAAAATTCATCTTTGAAAACCTAGAAACTATCTAAGACCTTAAAGAAGAGTCAGAAAATCATTGGTGTTCTATTACTACCGGTTAAATAAAATGGAGCTTAGACTCAAGTAAATAAGTCTTATGCAGACTGACTATTAAAAACATTAGAAAAGTGCCTTTGAGGATTTTAGAGCTATTATCCAATTGTTTTCTAATAAACAGAGGACTGTCGGAGACATTTAAACTTAGCAAAACGATATTTCCTCCCATGGAAGCTGACCCCACCTACGTTAACAGTCCCATCACCATTGGCAGTATCATCGCATCTCGAGACTGTTTATCAAACAAATATTTTCCAACCTTGCTCAGCATCTTCACCAAAGGGGCTTTCATCTTCTGGACGGAGTGTTTGTAAATACTAGAAGTGTGTAAACTGTCGTAAAATCTAGACGTGTGTCTACAGCTATGGTCAATATACAAGTTAGAGAAGGGTTTTGAAAAACGCCAGATTTCTTATTAGAAAAGCACTTCCTTAAGAAAACGTGTACTGATGCTCAGGCGTTATGTTACTTCTAGCTAATGTCGTGGCAATACTTTGTAGGTGTATTAATAATCCGCTGATCAACGCAGACATTACAACTGCGGCTTTACAAGTCCTTTCGCATATCAATAAGATCTGGAGCAAGGTTAATCTGAACGCGAACTGTCGGAATAAGTACAGATGGAATAAAGCAAAAGAGATCTAATTGACTACCAGTATCATACTCTGGCTCATGCAGGTCAATTTTCATCTGCCTCTAATCAGTTGGTTCATTCTTGAGGAGCGAGATTTTGTCAAGTCAATTCAACTCATAAACAATCTTCTTTCCATACTGGGAATCCCATCAAACCCTTCTCACCGCCGTCAAGGGTGCAGCGCTGGCTGTGAACTGTAACGGTTCGTTACTTTGTATAAGATAAATGTTTAACCTTTTTAAAATGTTGCCAAGAATTTATTAATTTAATGTGGTATGGAAACAACAAAAAAGCAATCCAAATTCCTATTTTCAAGTTTATTAAATTAACTTTCGTAAATTATCATTGAATTTAATACTTGGGTTGTTCATTTGTTATTATTAAATTGTAAATTGTGCATTTTTAATTTTTTTTCTATTAAATTTATTTTTTTTTAAAGAAATATAACCTTTTGGAATCTCAGTAACTAATACTTGCGGAGTAAGTTTGAATTATGTTTGCAATTCAACAATATGTTTATTATTCTTTGTTTTTTCGTATAAGAATTTTATTTTCGCTTGACAATTTTTTAAAATTTTCAATTCAAATTAAAAAAATAAAATAAAGATCGAAAATCATCAATTAACCTTTTAAATTAATTATTATAGGTTAAGTCATTTTCGTATTTTGGATGCAGCGCGTAACTGGCTTACGCTTCTTTATGTTCATTACCTGATCTGTCAATTCATTGTTGTGGCGTCGATTCTTGAAGCAACAGGGTGTTGAATTGATGATTGTTTTTGGTTGGGAATTCATTCCACAATGTGTGAATTTTAATGGAAAGCTTCTGTCGTCATTAAATACCATTAAGTTATAATGTTTGTCAATATTGTATTTTGGTTATCCTGCATTATTCTGTGAAGTCTGGTCTAGGAGAATTGCCTGCCGGCGATAAATTCCAAACCGCTTGGGGATTTAGCTTCGTGAAATTTAAAAACCAACAAAAAAATTCTGTAATTTGTCCGAGTTAGAACTTGAAAATGCAATATTGCGTAATAAGATTGGAAAATTCTATGGGCGTAGTCACCTTTCCTGGTGATTGCAAATATAGCTCTGGTGAGTTGATATAAAAAAAGTTTATGATTGCACGTACATCACCACTTGAAATAGTTTGGATTCTGGACGAAAAATACCTATGTGATATAAAATCGGTTTTTGTTTATTTTAAATGTTTGAATTTGCTTTTGTAAAGAAAACATATGATAGCTTGAACTTTGATCATGTTACTACAAATATAGATTAAGCGAATTATAAGTTTCAAATGAGATTGGTGGTTTTTAAAAAACGAATTTTCCAAAAACCCCAAATTAAAAATATTCTCTTTTTATTTCTTTTGGTGTTATCCGTTCAAGATTTATTATCAGGCTAACTTTATAAAAACATCATGTTAAAATGATAAAAAGAAAATGCTAACTAGGTATATAGTATTAAATTACAGTATTTTATTCTATATTATATAGGTTGTTGCACTATAACTTCTCCATACCCAAATCGTGGCGTATTTCATGGGGTGAAAAATGCCACTGGGCGCGCTGAGGGATCTTGTTGCTGCTGCTCTTTAACGGGAGTTGGTCCATCTTGTTTCTACCTTTTCCAGTTTCTTCGAATGCAACATGTTATAAGGTAGATTCCAGCAAAGACTAGGATCACGTAGATAGGAATAATCCAAAGATTAATCGGAGAGTTTTTATTGCAAATTGGTATTATGGTTTTAAATTTTGTTGCTCCTTCTGCAGCTGGTGAATTTTATCAAGGTTTACAGTTTTAATTATTATCTTGGTGAGATTGGTAACTGAAGTCCCACGACGAATATTAATTTTAGGTAGTAGCATTGGCTGACCTCTGCTGACTTCCTTCTCGTTGACATAGTTAAAATCATTGGTTTGGAAACGGCATCCTATAGGTAGGTATATCAAATAACTTCCTTTTAACGTGGTGAGGTCCGAATGACGATAAGCGGTTTGAATTTTCGTTTCATTCAGGAAAATTCCTATGTAATAAGATTCGTCGATTTGTTGTACGATGCTTTTGGCGATTTCCACCGGGGTTCGTTGACAACTTTCTTTTAAAAATTCCAAATTGTAACAATTGGAAAACGCAATCTTCTTCTTGCATTCCGTTCACAAGGTTGCCATCGGGGCAGTAGTATCCAGGGTGCAAGTGGATGCAAGGTATTGATGTGTATTGGTAAAAATTTTCGCTCATTACCAGATAGGTATTAGGAGGAATAATTGTTGTACCATCTTGGGTAGAAATGGAATATAGGTGATAATAATAAAATATTTCAGGAAGTACTAAGGGAAAGTGTAGAACAAAAAAGATTTTATTTAATACTTTAATGCAGTTTGTACAATTGATTCAAGTTCATCGATTTTTAGAATACTACTATGAAGTGTGTTTAATCTAGCAAACGTGACTACATTCTCGATGTCACTTAATAATTGTAAAATTAAATTTAAGGTTAAATTAATTTGATCCAAAATGTTTCTGGTTTCTAAATAATCATTAAGATTGAACATTAAATCCTTAAATTCAAATTGCATTCTCTTTAAGTTAGAGGTTATAACTTCTTGGTTATGTTTTATTAGAGAAACTGTTTCATTAAAATTTTCAATAATTCGTATAGTAAGAGAAATTTCCCTATTTAGTTTTCAAACAACTTGAATTTGGTTATTTTCTAAATCGTTTATTGCTTGATCGTAATGTTCGACATCATTTGCATCTAGATTTCCTGTAATACCTTTAATGATTGTTCCGAATCCATCAATAAGACCTCGTTTTACTCGAATGTTAGGACTCAAAGAGTTGAATTTTTGTTCTGCCGAATATAATTGATATGATATAGCCCTTTGAAGGTTGTCTAATTCAAAAAAATATTGATTTTCACGTTTTGAAATAATAAAACTAATATTTTGGCAATGCTGCTTTATAAGAGCTATTTCATTTCCAATGGGTTCTAGGTTAAAGTAATGGATGAATGTATGGGTTTTAAATTTTATCCTTGCTGGACCCAGCTTGTACGGTAGAATCCCTGGGTTCCGGTTGAGGTTGGTTATTGTTACCTCTTGAAGGGTTGCCAGGTGGCATCTGCAACAATTTCGGCTGGTTAGCCGGTGAACGTTTCAAATTTTGTTTATGATAGGTTCTACGTGAAGCTTTTACCTTGAGGTTTTTGTTTTTTATTACCTTTTCTTTCGCGAATTTTGGCAGCAACTTATTTCTAGTGTTAGTGGTGATTTTTATATATACATCGGTATCGGGGTTATAGGTCATGGATCTTCGCGACTCTTGTTATGATTTTCAATAACAGATTCCTTTTGGTTAACTAACTGTTCGTTTAACCTTTTATAGATTTCTTTAGTTGCGTCGCGATGTTCCAGGATATAAGTATTTAACCATTTTTCATTAATGTTTATGTTAAATGGATCTGTCGAGTTTAAATGGCCGTTAACGGTGTCAATTGGTTTTTGCTTAGTCACTGAGTGAATCGAATTATTGTACCCTAAAATTGCATAAGGCATTTGGTTCAATATATCTATTTTACCTTTATCCTTAAGCCTTAGTACACGTAGATGTTCGATGAGAGTGGAGTGAAACCTCTCGATTGCACCATTGAGTATTTACCTGATGAGTTTTAAAGAATTCTTGGACTACTGAATTTTTTAGTTCGGAATCATTGTCTATGATTACTAAATTTGGCATACCATGATGGGTCAGGAAAATTACGAATGCTCTGACAACTTCGATACCTGATGCGTCTGTTAGAGGATATGCCTGCGCGTATTTAGAAAATGTATCGATTATAGTCAAAAACTTTTGGCCTTGTGCTTGAAAAGTATCAACGTGAACAATCTCAAAAGGTTTCGATGGTGTAGGCGTGATCATTAACTTTTGTTTGGGTGGATTTCTATCATACTTGTTGGTTTGACACACTTCGCAAAAATTTATGTAGTGAGTAGTGCCTATTCTAAGTTTTGGCCAATAATAGGATCTTCGTATTCTCGTTTCTGTTTCTAAAATGCCTCTATGATTACATTTACCTTCATGATAATATCTTATGATTTCTTGCTGTCGTTCTGTTTCGGTGACGTCTTCTAATAATGTGTTACACTTTACCAATTTAAAAGCAGAATTTCTAAAGGTTTTCTGAACAATTTCGCATATTTGCGGAACGTATGATTCATTTTTAAAAAGAATAGCATGAGTGAAATCTGGATCTAGGTGATTTTTAAACAAGTTAATGATGTCATTTTCTAAGTCATTGATTGAAATTTGAACAAGTAATCGTCTTTTGGTAGGAAATATTTGTTGAATTTTAGGTTTAGTTGGCGAATGTAAAACAAAATTGATTATTACTTGATGGTCGTATGTATTAAGTGCTCTTTCGGATGATGGAATTTGTTGAATTGGTTCTTCATGGCTTGAATGGATGGTATCACTTTCGTCAAGGTCACCTTCTTCTGCGGTAAGTGTTTCCTCAGAAGAGTGTCTAGGATTCTGCTCGATTTCTGGTTCGCTACCGGTAAGAGTTTCCTCGGATGATCTCCTCGCAAGATTATCAGTTTCTGCGTTTATTTCTGTAACATCCTGCAATGCAGGGGGTTCAGCTATGTTGACAGCTGTTGACATATTGTCATCATCCACGGGATTTCTTAGTTTCAGTTGTTGGTTAAACTCATCCATATACCTAAAAAAGTCTTTGGTGTGTATCTCTATACGAGATAGAGCGTCCGCGTTAGTGTTGGCTTTTCCTTTTTTATACACGACTTCGTACTCGAATTCCTCAAGCTTCAATCGCCATCTCACTAGCCTGGAGTTCGGCTCTTTTAACGACATCAGCCATTGCAGGGACTTATGATCAGTGATAATCTTAAACTTTTTTCCGAAGAGGTACGGTCGAAAGTATTTTGTAGCCCAGACGATTGCCAAAAGCTCTTTTTCAATCGTGCTGTAGTTCTACTCTGACTCGTTTAATGTTCTTGAAGCATATGCGATTGGCCTGTCACTTCCGATAGGTCCTTGTGACAACACAGCACCTATCGCCACGTTACTTGCATCGGTGGTCAAATTGAATTCCTTGGAAAAGTCAGGATATTGGAGGACGGGATCGTTTGTTAATAAGTTCTTACAGTCCTCAAAGCATTTAATGTACTGTGGAGTAATTTCGATCTTAGCATCTTTTTTTAAGCAAAGCGTAAATGGTTTAGTTATACCTGCAAATTTTTTAATAAATTTTCTGTAGTAACCTAGAAGACCTAAAAAGCTTTTTATTTCTTCGTAGTTTTAGGTAGTGAGTACTTCTTAATGGCTGCAATTTTATCGGGATTTGGTTTTACGCTTTCAGGAGTGACAATGTGACCCAAATATGCCACTTCCCGTTTTAGAAACTCCGATTTGTCGAGTTGTATTTTTAGGTTGTTTTTTCGTAGGCGTTGAAATATTTTGGTAAGGTTGACAACATGTTCTTGGAGGGATGTTGAGAATATAATTATATCGTCTAGATACACTAGGCAAATATCGTTCTGAAATCCTCTTAGGACATCATCCATGACCCGCTGGAAGATCGCCGGGGGCATTCTTGAGTCCAAAGGGCATCCTCACATACTCATAGTGCCCGTTTTCTACGTTGAAGGCCGTCTTTGGGGTATCTTTCGGATTCATTTCAATTTGATGGAACCCGCTGGCCAAATCTAGTGTGGTGAAATAATTGCATCTTCCCAATTTGTCTAGCACATCAGTGATATTGGGCAAGGGGTATCTATCGTCTATCGTCTTCTGGTTGACCTTGCGATAGTCTACCACAAGGCGCCATTTCTTCTTCCCAGAGGCATCTGCCTTTTTTGGGACAACCCAAATTGGTGATGACCAGGGCGAGTTACTTGGCCGGATGATTCCTTGCTCCAACATGGACTTTATCTGTCGTTCCACTTCTGGTTTATGTATAAATGGATATCTATATAACTTAGTATACACGGGAATTTCGTCTGTTGTTTTTATGCAATGTTTTACCTGATTCGTAAAATGTTAACGTTTGATTTTCTCTATGGAAAATGTCAGAATATTTTTTGCACAATTTAAGTATTTGTTCCTTTTCTTCGGAGTTCATATGGGATGTTCTAATCGAGTCTCCGGTATCAGAGTCTTGTTCGCTGTTAGATGTTACATCAATTTGGTAAAGTTCGTAATTATTTTCGACAAAAGGAATTATCTTAATTGAATCTGTTAAAGATAGATTGATTTCATCGTCAGTTTCGTTTAGAATTTCTACTAAAGCCAAACCATTTCTAGCCACGAATAAGGTTTCTGAAATTTTGCAATTTTGAATAATTTTTTGCGGAATTATAACATCACCATTCCTCTGGTTTAGAGGAATTTCAGTTACAATTCGACCATGTGGATTAATTTTTAAATTGAAATGTTTGAAAGTTTGTTGGCGAGAAGGTTGGTATTTGATTGGTATGACACATGTGGGGGTGTATAATTTTGAATTTATAAAGTCTAACTGTGCATTCAAAAGTTTAAGATTGTCAAGTCCAATAAGTCCATCATATACATTGTGAAAATTAAAAAGATAAAATTTGAAATTTTCATTGCAATTGAATTCTGGAAAAATTGGTATCTCAGCACGATAATCATGAGATGAGCTTTGAAAAATTGTAGAGACTGTAAAAGGTTCGTAAATAATTTTGTCTTGATAATATTTGCAAGCTATTTGAGGGTTTATGAAGGATTTAGTTGAACCAGTGTCGATTAGGAGCTTGAGAGGGGGGTTAGAGATCTGGATATAGGGTAATTCTTTTTTGTTGGTGGAAATATGATGCTCTATTATGTCGGGATGTTGATATCGGGATCCTGAGGAAAATTTTCATATTCAGAATCTTCACAGTGCTCGTCATCAACATAACAGGTTTCGTAAGCTTGTTGATTATCATAAACGTATTCTAGATTGTTGTTCGATTGGTCATCGAACTCTGTATTGAATAGCTCTTCAGAAATCACCTTTGGTTTTTGACCGTAGTTTTGAAATGCATTGACGGGGTTTGGGTTTTTTACATGAGAAGTATTACGAGTAGAAATACTCATTGGTGTTGGTCTATTCGTGGGAATATTGGTACCCGGTTTCCGAACGTTCGTCGGTTTACCAAAAACCTGACTGTTTGTTGGAAACTTTCTAGCAGGAGAATTAGGATTTCTTTGGATGTTCACGGGTCCTTGAGGGAAATGACTTGGTCGAAATTGGGGTATTTGTGTTACAGGACGATTGAGTATTTGCGAAGCGCCTGGATAATAGTGATTTTGTGGAAATTGGTGGATGGTTTTATGTACTTGTGAGGGCTTCTTGTTTTCAATTTGATTCGATTTTTGATAATATTTATATTATCTTCCTCGTTAATGTACTGCTTAGCTTCCGCAAGAGTTCTAGGTCTCATTGCCCTAATTATGGGCCCTAAAGGTTCCCTTAAACCCGCTAAAAATGTTTTTAATGCCTGCTTTGTGAAGAAATATCTCTTACTAGTTTTTTCTGGTTCTTCAGAATGTAAATCAACGTAATTACAAATGGTGTTTAATAAATGCGTAACTTTTCGTGAAACTGGTTAGGTGTTTCACCTGGTTTTTGTCTCAAATTTACTAGATCGTGATTTAAACAATTTTCGTCACGTTGATCGCCAAAGTTTTGCAATAACGTTTCTTTAATCTTTTTCCAACTGTCACAACCATAAATAGCTATAACTTCTTCAGCCCTACCTTCAAGTTTGTTTAAAATACCGTTTAATAAAAGAACATTTTGGAAACTGCCTAAATTTTTATCATCATAGTAGTGATTTAAAATCGATTCGACTGCATTAATAAATCTGTGTAATTTATTTACATTTCCATCAAAATTTGGAATAATAGACAAATTTTTAATATCTAAAACAGGTGGGGAAGGTTGGCTGGATACATTAGATGGTGTTACCATTTTTAAATTTGTATTAATTTATAATTTGTTAAAATTAGTGATTAAAAAATGCTCTAAGTCCTGATTGGTTTCACCGAAGGAATCAATAGGAATTTTAGAGGAGTCTGTCATGAACGAAAAAATTTACTTACAGTAATAACACCGCTACGCCCACTCGCATATCCGGATCTTCCTGGTACTTCCACAATGGAGTCGTCGGAGTGCCGCCTCTTTGCTGGTGGTCGCACTACTTTTTTTCTCACTTGAGTTTATTTTGTAGATTTTGGTTTTCGTTTACGAGTTAACACTCACAGGAACTTTTCACAATGAATTTTCCCACGAAAACGTCCTGTCGAACTGCGCCAATTATAAGTTTCAATTGAAATTGGTGGTTTTTAAAAAACGAATTTTCCAAAAACCCCGAATTAACAATATTCTCTTTTTAATTCTTTTGGTGTTATCCGTTCAAGATTTATTATCAGACTAACTTTATAAAAACATCATGTTAAAATGATAAAAAGAAAATGCTAACTGGGTATATAATATTACATTACAGTATTTTATTCTATATTATATAGGTTGTTGCACTATAACTAGCGTAATCAAAGAGCTTTGTTTATTGTTAATCTGATTGTTTTGTGTAAAATTTCTTTTTAAAGTTTTTTTTAAAAGAAAAAAACATCGGTACAGTTTTAAACTATTGATCTTTATATTATTAATAATATAGTTAGCGGTGAATTACAATAAAATCAGGGAGACGTCATCTCTTCCTTGAGTTTAAGGAAAGAATAAAATCTAATGCTTGATGTATTTATTTATATAATTTTTCTTGCTTCTACATTTGCAATAAACGTATTGATTAGTTTCTTATTACGTTGTTTTCTTGCGTATTATTATTTATTAATAAACAGTAAGTTTGCCTCGGGCTTGTGTTTTCCTGCAAATTCAAGAAAACGCTGGCGTTCAACTTTCATTGGTATATTTGTTATTTCTTTTATCCATTAAATAGAATCATATGACAGACTTATTATTTATTACTGTATTTGTATATTCCGATCTAAGCTTGAAGTTATGTGATATCTACGACCCAATCGAGATAAGGTTTTTAAAGCCGGATTATTACTAGGATGAATATGAACTTGCCTGGAGTAGAAAGTTTGTCCCGTATGTTGCAAGCTTGTCCACTGACGCATTGGGTACGTATTAGACAGCACGAAAGGATCAGTAATCGCCTAGAAACCCTGACACAAAAGCGAAACGCGGTAGTTGACCACCAAGAACCGCACATTCGTTTCGCTGACGGTTCCTTAAGAAAGCCGGATCTGATCTTTATTAATCCGGAACGTGCCATCGTATGATGTTAATATCTTGTGGGAAGGTTGTAAGCCTCGACGAATAGCCTACCAGCAAAAGGTTAAATATTATTCTTAACCAGCCATGACCCTGGGAAAGCCAATGAAGTAACGGCTCTAGCTATCGGTGCGAGAGGCACCTGGAGCCAATCAACCAGTATATTTCATTATATTTCTTCAAACAACAAAAAAGGCTGAATTTGTATTCCCTCAGAGTTTAGGCCGACACTCTAGGTAGAAGAAAATGAATTAATCCTTCTTCGTAGAGTGAATGTGAAGCAATTCTCATTATGCATGCCCTTTTGTATTTGTAAACTCCTAACCACATCTCGACCGGACTCTACCTGACTGTGTTCCAAGCCTCCCTGTTGTTAGATTGTACAATATTTGTAGGACTTTTCTCTATCTTCCGCAGACTTACTATTCCTTTATGTGACCCCACAATAGCACATTATTGTCCCAAACTAAAGTTCATTTTTATATTTTTTCTGCAAGCCCGAGTTATTATGATGAGTTCTCGAGTGATGTCCTTAGTCCTACGTACAGCTCAACATCGTAGGTTGACATTCTATAAGTTGTCATGTAACATGTCTCTGTTCTCCTTTACTGTCAGCATCTTTCAATTTATACGGTTTCAAACCATCAGGTGAAGCAAGGAATTAACCTGACAATTATCACGAGCATCTATCGGACGGAAAAACTTTAAATTGTACTTTCTCAATTACATACAATCTGATCAGGCATTCTTACTTTACACTTAGTTTAAAATAAGCCCAAATTGTTTATTTTTATGACCTGGAGGTTAGAAGAATTAAACACAACCTAAAATTGAAAATGTACTAGCTGAGATTTTAGATTAAAGAATTCCATGCGGTTTATTAAAACGATTCTTGTATGAAAACCTCAGCATTAATGTATTTGTATCAACCACTCCTGCTAATCACCCGAAAATTTAGGCGACTTGATAGTTGGTATTTTAATATTCTTCTATGTAGAATGGATATTTAATAACTAATATAACACAATAAAAAACTAATTTTAAAATTTAATCTTAACAGGCGCTTTTGCAAATTCAAATTTAGTTGCAACTCATATCAGTTTTAATATCATCAGAATTACAAAGAAGATGATTCTTTCAGCGAGAAGGGCTTTCAAAAGACAGTTATAGATAAAAGTAATTGGAAAGCTTCCTCCTTCAGTAGATTATGCGGTATTAAATCTGAAGTTAATCTATTAACTATCGATAAACATCTTGAAACTTACTATTGAAAAATAATAAAAAATATTAATTTGTTAGGGAATATGTATCCTATCAAGATGTAATAAAATCATAAAAATGCACAGTATTTTAAGAGAAATAAAGATTGTATATTCATTCCTTGCATACCAGAAGCTTCCCCTTTTGCAATAAAGAACAGAAGCAAAATTCTTTGAGCGTGCAATAAAAATTCTAAGCATAAATTTAATTTGAGTATATTAATAATGCATTCAATAACGTCGAATAATATTCACTTTGTAAGGCAATATAAGAAGTAATATGTATGTCATCGTATTATGAGTTGAAAGCAGGTAAAGCTTTATTAGAAAATATAGTAATAAGATGCCAGACACATAAAATAAGTAACATGGCAGTATGAAACAGTCTAGCAACATCTAAATCTAAACTGAAGTAAAAAATGCTAAAATATTTTAGTAGAGTTGTCGAGCAAGCGACTGTAAAAACAAAATTAAGTTTACAAGAACGTTTGACTTGAAGAACGAAAGGACGAAGAAGTAAAACCGCTTCAAAATGAAACTTTACGTATTGAATAAAAATATGTAATGCATACAAAATGATATTTTGTAAAACCTATCACTATAAATACTTATACATTAACTGTTCTTTTATTCTTTTACGATAGTTTCAGTAAATCTTGAGACTTAAAGTTTGTAAGACTATCAGAGAGAATACTTTATCAGGTCGATATAAACTAAAAGAACAACTTTTACAGGAGGACAATAAATAAATTACAACAGATAATTTAGAATACACCACACTAATCGCATATCAGCAACAAAATAAAAAATAGAAGGGCTTATGATCAGTTCTACACTTTAGTTTGTAGATGGCCGTGTCAAACAAGTTAATTCAAAGTCTATTATCCTGCCTGCAAGATGTTGCACAAATGACCTAAATGTAATCTTGGTGTAATCCTGAGTCATTTGATAATTTCTAACTCAGTAATAGTTTTTCAGTTAGTAAGCCATCATATCAGCACTAAACTATTAAAATGAAATGGTCTACAGGAAATTAAACACCTCGCAATAAGCCAATGTCTAATCTATGTACCTTACTTTGATCTTGCTTTGCTTATTTGTGTTTTTTTGTATCATATATTTGGAGGTGAAAGCACACAACAACCGTCTATATCTAATTTATAACGATCACGCATGTAGAAGACAATACCGGCCTAAAAAGATCTTATTCATGTTCAAAGTAAAAAATTACAAAAGGGCTAGTGTTGAAAGTATCGATTAACTGAACAAATAATGCGTATGTCTAGGTCAAGCTACGAGCTACAAATAGTCTAAATTCTTATTTATTTCCCGTGGGAAACACCTACTGTACCCTTCTCAAATTCTCTAGTAAAAAACAATAAATTTAACATGAACTATCATTTTTCTTTTTATAGGCTATTCATGTTCCTGACAGGATACTAAATATTGAACTGATAGGGTTATTCTTACTGTTAAAATTCATCTTGGACGCATTGGTATAATTAAAGCTTCTTATTATTCCTTCTGCACGAGAAAATCTCTGGTCCATCGGGAAAATCATACCTAGCTTGCTTTCTAAAAAAAGTGGTAGCTGTTTACAACCGAGTACGAGTTAACGATAATACATAACGAGGTGGATAACTGTCGTAGATGAACGGCAATATATCGACAAAATAGAGCCGCGTTGTTGGTTGATGTGGCAACATTGCTTGACTTCATAAAACCATAAGTTGTAATGTTATTTTAAAATTTTCTGTCAATTTATTATTTCGTTAATATATTTAGTTACCTTTGTATAATTAAACCCTTTGTCGGAAATAATTTTTGATTTATCTAGTAGAATCTTTATTCTAACACATGTGCGGCTTTTTCTAAAAAACCGCCTATTGCTTTGCAGCTATGAAAATTTCCTAGAATTGTGTGACTAGAATTGCCGCCCAGGCCGAGTTCGTTTTACGATGAAACAATTCACGCTTAAATTCTCCACCGTACATGTATTGCGAGCGTATACAGTCTCGGTGTAAATCGAACTTCTATTTTTTGTTTTAACACGTTTTCGACCGCTTGGGAAAGCGTGGTCTTAACTTTAGCGGGCGTTGCGCACTTGTAAAACGCATAAGAGTCAGCTAACAAACAGAGCAGGTCGCACTCTTTTTTCGAGGACCTTTTTCCTACGGGATTGTTGTTAAATTATTTATTGTCAGCCCATATCGTTTTGTAGAGGTTTTAGTGCCACTTAAAAGTGGTTTTCCTGGGTTACCGGCGATTTTTCTAATCGAATCTATATCATGGGGGTTTGCAATTAAACAGAAAGTGAAAATCTTCCAGTTGTGTGTTCCGTGGATTAAATTGTATTTGTAATCAGAACATTGTCCAGTTAGAAGCTGGGATCCAGATACGATAATGCCCTGTTGTCTTCGTTCTGCAAGTGATCCTCGAGGATATTAAATTTTTCAGAATTAAAGTAAATTAACGTTAACAAATTTCGACTGGTAGCAGTAAACATTTGTTGTAGAATTTTGTAGAACTCAACATAAAAATGTATACCGGTGCTTTGCATTAAGATAACTCTGCAAGTGTGTAAGAAACAGTTCGGCGTGCTATTTGATATCTGGAAAAACATTAAAGTCAACGGATTGTGGTACGAAATCGCAAAAAGCTGACCATAAATTAAAAAAAAAGTTTCTAGTTAGAGAATTTGTTCTAGTAAGTTGGCAACAGTAATGTTAGAGCTATAAAATTCCGCTGGTAAAAATAGCCGGCCGTTTCTACCGACTGTTGTACTTCGAGTCAAACCTAGCCTTTATTATGGTACGTTACGCTGGCTTAGTCAAACGAAAAAAAGTGTGTGGCAACAAGTTACATATCTGTGGAAGTTTTAATCGGATTCAGAAATTTTGAAATAGAGGCTTCTTTGGCAGGGATGTACTTTATTAAAAACCGCGATTTATTATTTTAATCATACATAAACAACTATTTTTGTTAATTAACAATTGAACTAAATAATGAATAAAAAGTACTTTAAGAGGAAGTGAAAAGTGAGGAAAAAGTTACATATTCCAACATATTCCACTTTAATTTTAATTGTACCTTAAAATATGCACTATTATTAATAAATTCCCGTAGGAAACTCCACTTACTATGATCTATTCTGCTTTTGAGCCGCAGGTGCAATAATTTTCAATTACATATGATTTGGCTATGACAATTAAAGATAGACGGCAAAGTGTGCAATGCTGTTACTGGAACTAAATCTGCTCTGCGTTGCTCTCTCTGCAATGCAACGTCAACTCAGTTTAATGATATCGACGCAATGTTGAAAAGGCCAGTGCACATCGAACATTACAAGTTAGGTCTGTCAACTCTTTACGCTTGGATTCGATGTTTCGGATGTTGTATACATCTGTCATACCATAAGAGTACACAGAAGTGGCAAACGCGTACGGCTAAGGACAAAGCGGCAAAAGCAAACGTCCAACAAGGTTTTAAGGATAAATTGGGACTTCTTATTGACATGCCAAAACAAGGATCTGGAAGTACCACCGATGGAAACACAGCTAGGAGATTCTTCGAAACTGTTGCAGTATCATTTCTTACAACAAGAGTTGATGAAAAACGGATACACCGTTTTCATGTCATCTTGCAAACGATTTCAAGCGGAGGTAAAATTAACATCGAAAAGTTTCGCGAATATACTGTAGAAACAGTAAGATATTTTGTAAAAGAGTGCCCATGGTACAAAATGCCAACAGGAGTCCACAGACACTTAATTCATAGACCTGACATAATAGATTCTGCGATATTACCAATTGGTAAACTTTCGGAAGAAGCAGAGGAATTAAGAAATAAGTTAATTAGACGATATAGCAAAAAATTCTTTCTGAAGTATTCCCATGTTTAAAACTTAGAGAATGTGCTTCATAGACTCTTGGCAGCAACGGATCCGTACGTTGTTTTCTTACGCAAACCGCCTTAGAAGAAACTCAAGAGCTTGTGGCCGGACGCAATTGACCTGTTACTTCAACCGGAAACACGTACTGACGAGGATGAAGTTTACGAGGATAAAGTTGTCGAGAATGAAGTTGACGATGATGAACATGACCTTTTTTGGGATTTAGATGATGCTATGAACACAAAAGAAAAAGAAGGAAATGTTTGAAATTTTCAATGTATTGTTCCGTAATTTCACTTTGTAATTTTCTTTAAATGACATAATACATTTATATCGTATTTGCAAATTGTTTACGTTGGTGCTTATTAAAAGGCCCTAAATACTGAGGCCCTTTTAATGATTATCGAAATGTATATTTATGTTTTCCCAACAAACTCCTCTGACCCATAAACAATATTTTTCAATTATACGCAACTCTTTAAGGACACAATACTTCTTTTCTGCTCAATTTTAGTTGTTTTTATAAATTTGACCGCTATATTGGAACCGCCATTTTTAATTTTTCAATGTTGTTATTAAATTCATAATCAGCACGCTCAATAATCCTTTTATACCGATTTTTGTTCATCTATTCCAATTTTTTCTAAATTTGATTCGCCATATTGGATCCGCCATTTTGAATTTTTCAATTTTGATAGCAAATTCATAATCAACACGCTCAATAACTCATTAATACCAATCTTTGTCCACATTGGATAACATTTTGATTTTTGGGCAGGTTTTCGCGATTTCGTACCATAGTGTGTCGCGCCGTCTAATTAAAATGAACCTGCAGGAAACTCGTGTTTGAGGTCCAGGTCTGAGACTATCTTTCACGAAAGATTTTGGAACATCTGTGTATTACTACAATAAGGTATTTTGTTATCCTAGTTATCTTCTTTTGTTGTTTTCTGTTGTGGAAAGGAAAACGATTAGCGATAGACTTGCGACTAGCGAACGGTTGGTGCACCAAGAGGAGTATAACGCCGAAATGGAAGCCAAAACTCAATTCAAAACCAGACCTTGGAGCAGGCTGGAAATTCTAGACCTTATAAATGCTGACCTCGATTATTCCAGGAAAGCTAGGAATAGAGATCTGGCCACAAAATTTAATAGGACGGTAGACAACATTAAATACCAACGGAGTCTACCGTCCTATAAACAGTAAATTGAAAAAATAAGAGCCGAGCGCGAAGAGGCAGGGTCCGATGTCGAACCAGAACCCGCTACTCACTCTTCCATTCTTAATCCGCAGCCCGGCACTTCTCTAAATATGAGCCCGAAAATATTTTCACACAATTTATCCACTGAAAACAGCAACTCCAGTCCTGCTCCTGTTTTTATTGACAATGATACTATTCCACCAAGGTTACAACAAGATCTAGAAGTCTTCCCACAATCCTTCAACATCTTCCTTCGGGAATGCCTAAATAAAGACGAATTAACGTTAGAAGACAAAGACCTAGTAAAACTTATTCTGATACAATCAGACGTCTAGACCAGCTAGCTAACAATCTTACCTTATGTTGTGCCCCTAGACAAGGACCGACCTCGAATAGAAAACCCTTTCATGTTATAAACAGGACCGAAAATAACAAGTATAAGGGTCAAGCGGCCGAACGTGGCTTTAAATATAAACGCATGCAAAATTTATATCATAAAGATAAAGGTCGCCTTACAAATACGGTCATCGACAATCTGGACTCTATGCCAAAAGGTTTTCCATCGGTAGAGTCCATTGAAACTACATATTCAAATCTCTTCGGTCCCGCAGAAAACATAGATGACTCACCAGTAACTATTAAACAAGAGGTCGGTAACCTCAGTCTAGATATTTACCAACTCATAACTAAGGAAGAACTCCAAAAGACACTTGCTAAAACTAGATCTTCAGCAGCTGGCCCAGATAAAATAACCATTTCCCTTATACGCAGGCTACCCCTAGATCGACTTCTACTGTTATACAATGGCGCACTAATCCTCGGATATTGCCCCGTTATTTGGCGAAAATGCAAAATAACTTTTATTCCCAAAAGTGGAGACTTACTTGATATAAACAATTGGAGGCCAATAACAATCATGAGCTTGTTCGCACGCATTTTACATAAAATACTCGCCAAACGATTTACTTGTTTGCCTATAAACCGTCTTCAAGCAGGTTTTGTCAAACTGGATGGGTGTTTGGCAAATAATACCATTCTCCAAGGGATTATTAAGAATCGCCGTACGAGCTCTAGACCATATGATATAATAACACTTGACCTCCGAAAGGCTTTTGATTCGGTAGCGCATTCCTCCATCGAGCGCAGCCTGAAGAGGTTCAAATTACATCCTATAATAAAAAAAGTACATAATGAGCTCGTACGAAGATTGTTCGACTATTATTTCATGTTCTTCTAACCCCTCCAGCAAGACAAGTCCCATCGTCATTCAAAGTGGCGTTAAGCAAGGGGACCCGCTGTCGCCCATCCTTTTCAATTTAGTCCTTGATGAACTATTAGATCCTTATCCCACTTACAAGTAGGACTACCAGTTGGCGACAGCGGATTACTCATACCAGCCTTGGCATACGCTGACGACCTGCTAATACTAGGCAGTTCCACCGGGGAAACCCAATCCCTCTTAAACAGATGCTCTTATTTCTTCGATAGGCGAGGTCTTTCAATCAACGCGAAGAGATGCACCGCGCTGTCCGGTCGGGTGATGCCGAGAAAGAAAAAGATATTTATCCAAACCAAGCCCTTTTTTCAAATATCTGGACAACTTATTAGGCAAGTCAGTACATCAGACCATTTAACCTATCTCGGCAACATCTACGGCTTCGCGGGCGTTTTTAAGCAAAACTGCGAATATATAAAGACCTTGCTGAGCAACATACAACTGTCCCCACTTAAGCCATACCAAAAGCTGGTCGTCATCCGACAATACTTAATGCCAAGGCTTATTCCCCGATTTCAACTTCTCAACGCTGACAGGAAATTATTAATTTATGCAGATAAACTTATTAGGCAAGCAGTCAAGCGAATATCCCATTGTCGAGTTACCATTCCAAACGCGTTCATTCACGCTCCATTAAGAGAAGGAGGATTAAGCATCTGTAGTCTATTGGACTCCGTTCCCGCCATCCTCCTACAGCGCCTTAACAACCTGGCCGCCATCCGAGATCATGCCGCTATTGAATCTACCTTCGGTTCGGGATGGGGCCAGGCTCTTTTTGAAAGGTTTGAGCGTCTCTTTTTAAGGAACGGACATTCAACAAAAGAAGTAAGAACGCACTGGTCTACAAGTTTACAAAATTCCACGTCCGGGAATGGACTCAAACAAGGCTCCACCTCACAATACCGCTCCATCGGGTTATCCGATCCCCCCAAATACTGGAGTGGCAGGGACTACATTAAAGCCCTCCAGCTACGCGCAAATGTCCTCCCTACAGTAGGTACTCCCTACAACAGAGGGGAGGCTGCTCGCTGTCGCGCGGGGTGTGATCGGGTTGAGTCCTTATCCCATGTTCTTCAAGGATATCCGTCCATCCACTGGCCACGGATCCGGAGGCACGACCATCTAGCCAAAATTGTAGCTGATGCGGCCAGAAATCAAGGGTGGGCGGTAAAGGTGGAGCCAAATATCTGAGACTCTCAAGGTATCAGAAGAAAGCCGGACCTCCTATTAAAAAAGGAGAACAATATTATAATCTCTGACATTGCTGTACACTGGGAGGGCCCAAGACCCCTACAATTAGCCGTAGACTCAAAAATAAACTATTATTCAAGTCCCCCTTTTATTGAAGCACTACGAAGAAGACACCCCAATTCGTTAGTCTCAGTCATCTCCCTGGTGTTAGGAGCAAGGGGAATATGGTATAAAAACAATAACATTCTTCTGGAGCGTGTTGGCATCCTCCTTGCCTTCGCTAACACGCTCATTAGGGACACATTAAAAGGGGGCATCATCATACACAATGAATTCAATCGATTCGTTTGGCGGCGAAGACATGAAGGGCCCATCCCCCCATTAGTTCTTTCTTTGAGTCTGAAAAGATTAAAAGCTTCACAATTGGGCAGATACTACTGTTTTTACTTTTTACGTTTGTCTATTCGTTGTTCGTCTCCTTTGATGATGTCTTTGTTATATATTTTTATCTATACAGTTATTTTAATATGTTTATATCTATCCTAATATTTTATATATATTTCTTATTTATTTAACATACATATACATATACTATCCCATCCCGCCATTTACAAAAAATATAT
Source organism: Ignelater luminosus (assembly GCA_011009095.1). Taxonomy (NCBI): domain Eukaryota; kingdom Metazoa; phylum Arthropoda; class Insecta; order Coleoptera; family Elateridae; genus Ignelater; species Ignelater luminosus. Next base: position 76,319 of record VTPC01090432.1, on the reverse strand, counting down.
ATATAATATAATAATATAATAATAATTAATATATTTTCTTTTATTTCAGACACCATACGGGACTACACCACCTACGTCCACAAAGATAGTCGAAGCGAAAAATGAAATTAACTATACTGCATATATTTATTATAAAATATTTAAGCATGTTAGAAATAAGTTAGGTTTTTTATTATTACTAATTTAAGGGACACAGGCTTAGTTCATAAATTTCATAAACATCGATAGGACGGCCCTTAAGCCGAAATGCTTTATAATATATTGTATTATATGATATCATAACACAATAAAGCCTATTCTAGCTAGAATGTAAAATTTTCCGGAAAAAAAGAAACCCGTGATAAAACAAAAAGTTGCATTTAAAAGTTTACCTTTACTAAAGTAGATTTGGTGATATTGCTACATGAAAGCCTTTGGGCATCTTTTGATCTCTTTTGAGAAGTTAAATATTGCCGCCCTAAATGAGCAGTTATTTGTTTGATGGTAAGTTTTCAAAGTACCATAAGCTTTTGGCAAATTGAAGAGTGTTCATTGCTGCCAGAGCATTTTATTAAGATATTGTTGTAACATCTTCAGAAAAGCTCTGGACTTCTATTGAATTTTCTCTGTTGAGTCTTTATTTTAATTTAAGAGAAACTACCTGCGAACCCATCCCATTTTCGACGTTCGAGCTGCTGCCAGCACAACATCCAGATCTGCACGGGCATAAGGTTTTGTCCATGACAAAGTGTTTTCGAAAAGAGATGGCTACCCCACTCTTTCAGGTAGACTTTGTTATGTAAAAATACTTTTTTAGTGTCCGATAATGACCACAGAGTAGTACGTTCTGTTAACTGAACTAGTGCTAATTTGTTAGAAGAGCGGAAGATATCGTGACAGTCAAACAGTAATACCAGGGTGTAAGAATCAAGCCTTGGAGAATTCTAATTCTGAGTACAAATGCTTAAGAGAACTTTTGAAACACTAAAACATTCCAGAGTTCAGGAGCTTAAGCGAGACCTTATGTAAGGCACACTCAGTGTCAACAAACGAGGCTAAAGTGCAAACTTTTTACTCTGAGAGTTTTGATAAATTTTATGTGTAGTTTCAAGAAGGGATTTTAGACATGGCCGAGATTCGTATCGGAAAATACGAGGAGATGCTGAAGATGGCCAAGAATTTCCCGAGTCTGCATACCGTACCAAAGGGAGAGTTTCAAAGATAAACTTTTCTAGGCCATTGGAAAATGTCCGCACCATAGATATTTATTATTATTATTATTATTATTATTATTATTATTATTCTTTTATGTAGGCTTTAAATAAATTCGTCAGAGGTTGTTTCCAGCTATCAGCCCATCTTTCCAATGGTCTGCCAAGGTTCCTGTTTCCAGTTGGTCTTGAGTCTCTTATTATTTTAATTAGTCTGTCTTCGGCACGAGTTGTATGGTTATTCCATTCTTTTATTCTTCTTTTGTTGAATTCTATCACATCTTCTATTGCACATTGCTGCCTAACCTTTCCGTTTCCTACTCTATCTCTTCTTGTTTTTCCTATGATTGTACTGAGGGTGTTCATTTCTGTTGTTTGGATTAATTGTTTTGTTTCGCTTGTATCAGCTCGGGTGTCAACTGCGTATGTCAAGATAGGTCCAACTATCGTCTTGTAGATCTTTACTTTACTTTCAAGGCTTAGGTATGTGTTTCTCCAGATAATATCTTTGAGATATCCGGATATATGAGCTCCTTTCATGTCTTGTTCTTTTACTTCTTTGTATGTGTCACGGTCGCTAGATACATCGATTTCCAGATATTGGAATTCCATGGCTTGTTCGATCATTTGCCCTTCGATTTTTAGTTTCAAGTTCCTTTGATGTCACCATTGACTTTGTTTTGTCTGTTGATACTACTATGTTATATGTTTTAGCTGTTATTACCAGTTGATGGAGTAGTCTTTGTAGATTGTCTTCAGTGTTCGCTATTAATATTGCGTCATCCGCATAGCATATTATGTTTATTTTCTAGTTGTTTATCTTGTATCCCTCTAGTGTTTTTCTGCTGTTTATTAGTTTGTCCATTATTAAGTTGAACATAATTGGATTTAGCAAATCTCCTTGGCGTATACTCCCTGCGCACTTGATTTCGCATGTGAGTTGGCTTCCAACTTGGACTTTTGTTTCTTCGTTTCCGGACTGCTAATAACTATGTAGATACTTCTTTTTCTTTTAAGATATTAATGCCATCGGATAGTTCTACCCGATCGAATGTCTTTTTGAGGTCGACGAAGCACATAAAGGCCGGAAGGTTATATTCGATCGCTTTCTCGACTATTTGGCAAACTATAAATATAGCATCTGTGGTGAATCGATTCGGGCGGAATTCCTGCTGTTCTTCATTTATTTCCAGGTGTGATTGAAGTTTTTTCAGTATTATTTTTGTGTCGTGATCAAGAGTGTAATATCGCGATAGTTATCTGAGTCACTCTTTCGTCCTTTCTTAAAAATCGGTATCTTCACACTTGTTTTCCATTCGTTTGGTACTCTACCGGTCGTTATTACGCTGTTAAATAATAATGGTAACTGTTTTCCAAGAGACCCACCACCGTATTTCAATAGTTCGTTGGCTATTCCGTCGTATCCAAGAGCTTTTAAATATTTTAGTGTTATCAGTGCTTTGTATACAGGTTGGATAAATTTGTGTTGCCAATGCACTAATACATAAGAGCAAGCGGAAGGAAAAAATATTTTACATGAGTAGAAATGAGATAGCACGTACCAGCAAAGTTCTACTGCCCAAATGGTCAGGATATTGTTAAATAAAATAAAATGCATCAATAATTCTTTAATTTTCTGAAATTGTGTACTACCTGAACGGTACCCTCTTAAAAAGATTGCTTCACTGTTAGGTAAAAAGGGATTGTAGTTGCAGTCAAGTCCATGTTTAAACAGCCTGTCGTAAATTACCCCTCTTTATCCTAATAAAATTACTACAGTAACCCAGCTGTTGACTGAACTGCTCTAGGTAAATTAAAAACTTCCACCCTGTATATCTTCTTCCTTTATTTCTATTGCGTTGTCATCGTCATCTTCTGTTAGTGTCAGAAGGTTTGCTATATGCTCTTCGTTTTGGTAGAACTCTTGGAAATAGCGTCTTTAACAAAACGTTTATTTATTTTTTACTAAATTTTCTGATAAATGTATTTCCCTATGTACAGAATAATTTATTTATATCACTAATTACACATTTATTTATCCTCGAGCACAACTTATTGCGTAACTGGTTTCTACATTGCCGCTTACCTTTATAATATCGTCTCTTTGTTTCTCTCGATGAACCTAGAAGTTTCGCGTCTTCTCTGGTATATTCAATGCACTTATTCGTGGCGCGTTACAATACTTCCCAGCGGGTTGTATTAATGTCGTTAATCTTAATGGTTTCGCTGATTTCCGCTTTTTTATTTCTAAGCATTCTCCAGATTTTCTTCTAAAACCTATTCAGGTCTCTTTCCATATCTCTTGTGAATTTTTCCAAAATGATTCTTTAATTTCTCTTATTTTTATATTGGCTATATTTCTCTCCTTTATGTAGAGTTGTTTATCTTGATGCATTTTTGTGTTTTGTATTTTAGGAATGCCTTTCTCTTTTCATTTGTAATTTGGTTGCTGCTTATGTTGACCAAATTTAACGTTCGTACTTCTAAAATCTCGGAGGTTTTAAATTGTTTGTTAATTATAGTTGAGAGGCTTTAGTGCAAAATCGAATAAATCCAATTTTGGAAACAAATGAGTTACAGATGTTTTCTATATAATCTTTTTACCAGCTTTGTATAGCCGCACTTATTCTCAAGCTAAAACAAATAAATTCTTTATTAAAAGCACCCCAAAATTGATAGTTTCAAGCAAAAGCGAATAAATACGTTTGTTCACGCAAAACCAAATAAATCCGGTAAACCTATTTCATCGTTTACAGTTTTTCCTTCGGACTAGCAAAGATTTTACTTCACAGATGGCATGAGAGTTGCATATTCTTGTGGGTACAGGTTCCTTGTAGTAGGCTGGTAAAGAGTTTACGTTGCAGTATTGGTAAGAGTCTACTCTTATTGTAATAATCTAACCTTACTAGTCTGTTAACGTGGTGACTGAAGTTTTTGTCACATTCCTTCTGTATGTTATTGCTTAGATAGTGGTAAAATCAGTTAAAATGAATAATCTAGTGTCTGTGGAAGATGCAAATGTTGGTAGCAGAATGCGACGTAAAAACTATGAAACCAGACGTGTTTTACGTAATCTAACATTCCTAAAATTATATATATATACGCAGACCCAGATTTAAGGAAATTTAAGAGGTCGTGGAATCATGCTGGAAAAATATATTTTTGTTTTAAAATTTGAAACTGTGATGTAAAGTTAATTCGCAAGAAGTTCTACGAGACGCAGGACAAAATTGAGCAAAACACGAAACTTTGCTATATAATGTCTGTTCTTCAAACAGCAAGAAAGAAACCTATAAAAGATGAACCAAAAACACGATCACTTAACATAGTTTACTTTTTAAAACGAGACGACACTGGTGTTAGGGTATGTCAAGAATTTTTTCGACATGCACTTGGATTAACAGTTCACAGAATCAGTCATGTGGCAAAAATTATTTACCAAGGGGAGGCACCAAAAGAAAAACGTGGTAGCGACCGTATGTCTGCAAAAGCTGTTACTAACCGAGAAAAAGTTAAAGAATTTATTGGACAGCTTAGAGGTCAGGAAAGCCATTATAACAGACCGAAATCCAAAAGGATTTACTTACCTTCTTATTTTAACATATCTAAACTGCACAAGATGTATAACAATACAGTTGATACTTAGTATAAAATTACGTATTTGATGTCCAGAAAAGTGTTTCAAACAAAGTTCAATATAGGGTTTTCATCTTCAGCATCAGATTGTTGTGGTCAATGCACAAGACTAAAATATCTAATGAAAGTTTAAAATGATTCAAATACAAAGAAGCTTCTGCTACAATATCGTATTCACAATAAAAGGTCAAAGGCTTTTTACCAAATGATGAAGGAGAATCCAGAAGATGCCTTTAGCTTCAGCTTTGACCTACAGCAAGTACAGCTTCTTCCTCGAACGCCCATTAGCAAAGCTTTCTATTCACATCAAATAAGTCTATACTCATTCTGTTGCGTTCAGATGGAATCCAAAAATCCTACATTTTATTTGAGGACCGAAGACGTAGCATCAGTGGTTGTACAAAATTGGATCTGCTTTACTTTCGCACTTGAATGGGGTATTTTTGCAAGACAAAAGAGTCATAAGGTTGTTCTGTGATGGATGCGGAGGACAGAATAAGAATAGCAACATTGTCTATGCCTTATTGCACTGGTTGAAATCTGAGTCCCCTGAAAATGTAACTCGAATAAATCTTATCTACCCTGCTAGGGACACAGCTTTATGCCGGCTGATCTAGCGTTTGGTAGAGTGGAAAAGGTCCTAACAAGAAATCCCACTATCGAATCAAAAGATGGATACTATAAGGTATATTCAGAAGTAGGTGCTATTAAAATATTGGGACAAGACTGGCTGATTAAGGATATTAAGAAATTACAGACTTTTTATAAAAAAATGGATGGAGTAGCTGACATTAAAAGAATTATTTTTAAAAAAATAAAAGGTAAAACGAATCTGTTACCGGCCACGAGCAGTATCGATTTAAAATCATAACTGAAACTCAACAAAATCTGCTTAAGAAAAACAAATCTGACGAAGGTTTTCAATTCAATAATATCGAATTACACCGTTCTATCCCAGACAAAAAAAAGAAAACTTATGGCTCAACAATTTGGACAAAACTGGGAAAGCCAAGAAAATTTTAATAGGTACAAAAGAAGTTTGTCTGCAATTGAGATTTAAAACGATAAACCCGATGAACAAAAGGATCATGACAGCGATGGAGAGAGATGCGACTGTTTGGAAGAGGAAGATGCCCTACACATTTAATATTTTCGAAATACTAATTTTTACTTTCTTGTATTTTGTTTTTTTTTTTATATAAACTTTAATAAAAGTTTAATTTGTAGAGCCAACTTTAGAATTTTATTTAATGGGGTTGTTTTCTAAAATGGATTTATTGAAATCTAAACACATATTATCATTCTAGACAGGACATATTGTTAATATCCAATAACAGTTTTTTTCCATAATATGATAACTAAAGAGTTATAAGAGAATAAAATAATTCTTTACTAGTGACGTCACAGTTTGTCGGTAGACGGTCTGTACAAATAATAGAGCTGATAACGTCGCAATTAAGTTGTTGTGTCTTTGCCATCATTCGTTAGTTGTCGGGTTTCTTCGCTTTGTCGATTTGAACCAAAGTTATAAGTATCTATATTTTTTTACGTCTGATATTGACTATTATTTTGTGGTTTAGTGGATAGTTTATTTGTATAAAACTTTGTAAATATAATATGTAATATACAGTGTGTCCAAGATAAGGATGCACAGCATAGGGATCATGGAAACGGTAAGAGATACAGCATCGGTTAAATGGGACGAAAGTTGGCTATTTATAGGATCTTTTTGTTGGCCTTTATAAAATCTAGATATCTTGGATAGTTTCAGAGATATTTAAAAAAAGTAGATTTCTTGATGATATGATAGGGTTATTTTGATTTCTTATGCTATAAATTAATGCATTCTGCAGTACCCTGGCCTGCACGTTCACCTGATTTCTTTACTCTAGAGTTATGTCAAGAATCATGTGTTTAACCAAAATTTTGAAGATGAACAGCAATTATTACAGTTGGCCACAGCAGCGTTCAACACAAAAAAATCGAAATCAAAATAACCCTATCATGTTTACTTCATTAGAATTGTGACAAGAGCTATCTAAAACAATTTTTAATTGTTTTTTCGCTTATTTAAAAAATGAGGTTGATGATGGTTACTCGAAACCAAAACGGTGTACAGGAATTTTGATAGCGTATTTTAATAGAGAACAAAAAGTGGCAATGGAAAAGTGGTTTTAGTTTTCCGATATCTCTTTAAATAAAGGAAAGAAAAAATAATAACGAAAATCGAGAAATCTACGTTTTTTTAAATATCTCTGAAGCTATCCAAGATATCAAGATTTTGCGAACGCCAACAAAAAGGTCCTATAAATAGCCAACTTTCATCCCATTTACCGTTTTCGAGATCCCCATGCTGTGCATCCTCATCTTGGACACACTGTATATAATAACATAATACCGCATAACCTCAAACTTCTAAGCACTTTCTATAATACTGACAGCATCCGCATCCGGTGCTCACACGCAAGCGCTCTCGTTTTTAGCGTTGTCATATTGTCAAAGACTTGTAACGACACGGGAGTGGCGAGAAAAGCTTTTTTGAACTTTAAATTGAAACAAATAGTAAAAATATAAACAAGAAAAATCTAAAAAAAAGCCAGCGTTAATTTAAAGCAAAAGCAACCCAAATAAGCAAAAATAATATTTTAGGAAACGACCCCATTGTAATAAATAAGGTACTTTTCCAGCAAAACCAGATAAATCCATATTATTTCCTGGCATATCTGCTAAGATACTGTACTTTTTAATGAGACATACTACATTTTATTCTTATCAAAAAGTACACAACTAAGAGGGAAAAGCTTTCTATTATCTTTTATCGTTTACACTGTCCAACAAAATGATCTTTTCTAGGAAATTACTAAAAGTGGATTTATTCGGTTTTGCATGAAAGTTCCTCAGTTATGGTTATAAGTATTTATTGAAGATAATAATTAGTTTGCTGTTCTCTAGGAGCAGACAAGGAGTCCGCCGGGTAAGCAGAATACTTGTAATATTAAATCTGCAACGCTTCCAGTATATAACTTCTTAATATAATTAAATGATTACTGATCATCTCTATGGCAACGAGGCTTATAAAATAATCATTTCTGCGTATGTAAGCAGTGAAGGTTTGCTAGAGTGATGAAGGTAGGCTCATATATCACTCTACTTATTGTAATCGACGATTTTAACTAACCTTGTGTTTCATACGTTTGTTGACTGTTAGTGAGTAATTTTCAAATTGAAAATTCAAATTTAGTTTGAAGTGAGAAGGAAAATACTCAGTCGCCTAACTCAGCGGAAATTTTGTCGACGCATGCTAGGTTTTAGTAGAAAAACCTTGAACTAAATTTTAGGTTACAAATCTTTCCCCACCACTAACTTTGCCAGCGCTGACAAACTCAGTCCACAATCTACATGCTAAGTAAGATTCTCAGCAGTATGTCGGCTTGTCCTTCCAGCGAACCGGCTTTGTAAGACACTCAGCTCCCAAGCGTCCTTAAATGTCCCATTATTAGAACGCGGGTTTATATGTAGTAAAACTAATGTAATGTCATGCGCTTATTTTAATATAAAGATCTATATGACTTTTTAACTATTTTGACATAGCAATTAATTTATGATTTCATTGAACCTCAATGTCCTTATTTGTCAGAATCTATTATAGCTTCTGAATACTATACGCTCTCTTGGACAAGTTTGTTACAGCTTGAACACTTTACGGTTACGTACGTGAGCTTCTATTAAACGGTCACTTCTAATATGCAGTTGAAAAGATATAATGTGACCCACTTACGCAAATAACTTTTAAAAATCATTTACAGCTCATAAGGGCTTCATTAAATTCTTCTGACATACCATTGCGTTAAAAAAAATGTCTTTAGCCCACGGTTAGCGCTTTCCTGATTTTGATATTTTTGCTTATTTCTAAGAAAAGCTAAGATTTAACCTCACTTTTTAAGTCAAACCACCTATCTCGCTGAAGTTAGCTGATACACTTTGTGATTTATAAAACAATGCTACTTTCTAAACGAACTAAAGGAAATTTAGAGTCTACGTATTGGGTTTTCTACACGCTGAAGTAGTTGCGAGTAAGGCGGAAGTCGTTGGGGGTCAGTGACGATCTGATATAGTAACGATGTGATCCACTTTGCTTTGATCTGTTCGAATCAAAGAGCCAATCAGAGAGAAAGAGGCTTTGTCTCTTTACTATTTACAGCATTTCAATAATGAATCCAACACACATATTTAAATTGTGACATCAAAACTACCTACTGCATGTCATACAAGCAATAATTTATTTAAGAGTATCATCCTAAAACTTACAAGAAGTATTAAAACCTTAAATTAAGTAAATTCGAATTTAAATTAAATATTATAAAATGCACCAGAAGAAACTTCTTCTGCAGAATTTAATTCAATTCTAAACTTAATTAAGTAATGCAACCTAAAGTCATACACTGAGCTACAAAATGAAAAACCTAAAAAATTGACGCAAAAGTGAAATAGTCTTAAAACATTCAATAATTATCATACTTGAGCTCTTATTATTACCGAATATTCCCAAACAGATAAATAAATTTTGATAAAAGAATCAAAACTTGTAAATACAGCTTAGTGTGGAGTTCCTAAATACAACAAAATATTTTTAGAACTTTATAATTTGAAAATAAAAATCAAAACATTAAAATATCCGAAAGATTACTACTGTTAATGAAAAAGCGATTTAAGATATTCAACTGTATTCCCTTTTGTTAAAATATTTCAAATATTTCTTCAACCGTAAATAATTTTGCGATTAAAATCCTGTTTTCAAATTACGTTCAACGTCCATTAAACAGTAATTTGTCACATCAAGCGTAATGATTGTGGGAGGCAATCAAATGGCGTCTATATGATTTAGTCTGGAATCTACACAAGTTATTTACCAACTAAATATCAACAAAAAAGGGGTTTTATATACAAAACAAACTCACCAATGGTGGTAATCAGTGTCAGTGAATACAAAAAGGACGAGCTAAAGCTCCATCTGTGTGTATTGTGGTAGTAAAACATGGTCGAGCTCGGACTTCCGACGTATCTGCTTCCTGTGCCCTTCATAGCCCGTATTAAAGCTTCCTGAAACTCGAGCACTTCTTCGGCCGCCAATCTGGTCCAGTTCTCTCTGTAGAGTATATTTAAATTTTCCGTTATGCTCCACAGTTTGTCCACCGTTTGGGTCCTTAAAATTCCGACTGTGCTTTTATCGTGTTTCGGATCGGGTTTCGAAGCTGCAACGGCAGTGTCGTGATCGAGCCGCCCCTCAAGGGCCATAAACGTAAAGGCTCCCAGGATCGTGTACCCCAGGACTAGGCAACATACCCCGATTGTTGCGACAACTGATGTGGATCGTGTTCCGGGACAGCTATAGCAACAGCAAAAGAAATTCTCGTGGGGATACGCTTCTCGATGTTCGTAACAGCATTTTTTCGGAGCGGGGCTACCTGGGGGCGAGGCTCGTCTGTGATAAGGCGAGTGGGGCGGAAGCCCTGGGTACGGAGCCGATGTGGGTGAGTTCGCATCACAAATCATTGTTATTGTTGCTCGGACCAGTTAACACGTGTTGATATATGGGATGGCTTCTGTATTATTAGAGAACGCTGCTGTGTTTGGCTTGATATCATCGTCCTTGATATCTCGGCATCTAGATTTAAACAGAAAAAAAGCAGGCGTTAGTGATAATAAAAAGGGTAATATTTCATAAATGTATTAAAATTAACAGAAAAAAAAATCACACAGCCAAAAAGAACAACATTAAATGAAGTTTTTAAAAGTGAGGCTATAAATCAGCTTTAGAAGTACTTCTCCTAATGACACTTTCGCTTTTAAGGGACGAGAGGACGCACCTGAATGATAATATCTTCTCCTACTGGGATAATAAAAGTGGTTCGAGGAAATGGAGGTTTAGGATGTTAAATAGATCTTTACATTAAAAATTTTAATGCAATTGTCTTGCCCTCTGTTTACAACTTCTAATTAACATTAAAAATAATTCCCTTAAGCTTATCATTAAAAAATGTAACTGCGTTTTTACTCTTAATGGAGCCAAATTTCTAAAAATATTGCTTATGGAGGGTATGATGTTCGTAGCACTTTTTTTCTTACTTCATTAAAAATGTTATATCCTGCATTTTGATGGGAAGGCCGCAACGGTCTTTAGAGGATAAGGAGATTAGCAAAAACTGTACATATATTTTTTTAGAGGCAAATTCTTTTAAAATAATGAGAAATATAATCTTCGGTGGTTAGAATTACTGCTAAATTATTCAGATTTAATTAAGTATGGGTTGATAACAAACAAAAAATTACCAGATAAAATTAATTTTTTTATACTCATTGTTTTTTAATTTCCTGATAACAATATGATTTTGAACAGACCTATTAGTAATAAATAACAAATCATCACTATCAGATTTAATTCCTTCTCAATTAAGTTTTTCCAACTGTAAGTTTTAAACTGATATTTCATTTCCATGACTGTATCGTGATTTATTTTTATTTCATAACAGTGAAAACATCAATAGTCAAGGAACGTCCTTGGAGGTCATCCTCTTGCTGCTGCATTGAAACCTTTGGGAGTAATAAGTCTAGCTTGTCTTTAGGTAACGCTAAAGAATTAAGACACCTGCTGGCTGCCAGCACACATTCAACATCTCCTGGGTAGGAAATAAATGGAACCGCAACAACGACGGATTGCTTCTTGTCAGAATCGTATGACAACAAATCTCGGCTTCAATATCCGGATTTGCCAGCTTAACGTAAGAGGACTCAGTTAGTTCATCTAAAAGTCAATATTTATCACAAATCTTTCTTGAAGATGATGCACGTGACACATGCATGTGCGTATTTCTTCGTGGAATAAAGTTTTTTCTTCAATATTTTCATAAATCTTGTAAGTTCACGTTTTGGTGATTTCCTAGGATTTATGGAAGACTTAAATAATAAAGTCTGGTTAATTACGAGATTGAGTTGTTGTTTACAAGATTTTTGTTTCTAATAAAAATGAACCTGAACATTAAGATTAAATCAATGACTCCATTAGATAGTTTCTTCGTTAGTCTACTCCCTACTCATGCTTTCTAATTTATAGTAAACAAACGACAACCTGTATGTGCAAATCAATCACTAATCGCGCTTACTTCCCCTAATTGTATGGATAAGGAAAGCATTCTAATGACCAGTTAGAACAATTGAAAAAATTTCTTAGAAATTGTCCCGGCAAATATTATTTTTATTTAATGTGCATATCTGTTACTTAAAAAATGTGACAATAGAGTAGTTGGAAAAGGCCCGAGCCAAGCATCATTTTTAGATGATCTTTTAATCCGACAAGAGAGAGGTAAATTCTAGTCGATAATGACCCAAATTTAGGTGCAAAGACCTCTAGGTTGCAGTCCAAACATAACACTTTAGATCCAACAAAGTTTAAGGTGACGTTGTAATGTTATTTTTATTATCGGCCGTTATGTTTGATTTCTCACGTCTACCGTTTCATTTCAAGTAATGCCACCGCGATTGTTGAAATGTTCGTGTTGTTTATATCTGTGCGAGAAAATAAATTTGGTGTTTGTCAAATTAAATTACTATAAAGATCTTATGGTAAGGGTTTGTAAAACTAAAAGTAGTGCTTGCTTTGTCGCTAATGAAGACTAAGATAATCGCGCAGGGAACAAAGAGAAGCTGCTAGGCTAGGAACGCGTTTGTTATCCAGTGGGAATTATTAGTGTAGTGTTCGTGACGAGCACCGTTGTAGTTGAATTAATTTCTTTTTTCTATTGTGAACTTAAATTTAAGTGAAATTGGTTTTCTCATTGGAACTGAAAATCTGTATATTGAGATAAGACTTTTTTTGTAAATTAAAGGCTGTGGAAAGTTTTAGTTCTAAATGTTATGAAAAAGTTCGAGTAGTGTAAATTGATTTTAGCACAGAAGCCGTACAGGAAATGTGTTTCATTCATTATTCTTTGGTGTACATTAATTATTCTTTGGTGTACATTAAGAGGATAAAGTTGAGAAAATGCCACTCATTGTTAAATTCATCGTGTGGAAGCTGTTGGAGTAAATAGTAAATGTAATAATTCCCAACCAACAACAACACCCAGGGTGTCCCCATGCTCAATACACAAATGTTTTATCCTACTCAAACAATTTCATGTGACAACATATACGCACCATAACCTCACCTTGGAGCTAACCAAGTCAGCCAGTCACAACACCCCACAAGCACCAAACAGTATTGATTACTACAGAATGTCATCTACCAGTGATGATGAATTCCATGAAGTCGAAAACAACGAAACGGCGAACAATCCCTAGCAGGTAGTTAAAGCAAAGTCGACTAAGCAAAGAAAAATATACAGCTAACCCTCAATTCACAACATTTAGTAATAAATACAGCGCTCTAACTGAACTTAATGAACCAAAACAAAGTAAGTTAAACATCAAACCCTCCCCCAATATTTGTCTTCGGAGTTATAAACTATCAAGAAATGACAAAAAAAATCGATGATATACTAGAAGACGAACAATACATCACAAAATGCCCAGCTGACAATACGATAAAAAAAATTGCAATACACCAGTATCCTACAGAAAACTGATAAGACATATGCGTGAAAGCAACATAATACACTACACTTATCAACCCAAGGAAGACTGTGCTTATAGAACTGTCATCAAACATCTCCATCACGCAAAAGATGTTCAGGAAACTAAAGAGGAACTAATAAGGAATAATTTCCAACTTAGAAACATCGTAAATGCTCGACACAGAGTGACAAAAGAACCCCAAAATCTATTTTGTGTAGACCTAAAACTGACAGACAACGTAAAAGACATATAAAAATAAGGTTCCTTCAAAACAGAGCTATACAAATTGAGCCTCCCAGAAAGATCAAAGGAATCACACAATGCATGCAATGCCAGCAATATGGACACTCCAAGACATACTGCAATAGGCCCTATGCATGCTTTAAATGTGGAGGGTCACATGATAACACTAGGACACTAACAGAGGCAGCTTAGAACGCCACGACTCTACCAACAGCACAGAACTCAGCTCCAATTGAGATAAAGAAAATAATAGCTGAAAACAGAAAAGCTAGAGCTACGTGGCACCGAACACACCAGCCAGCAGACAAAATAACATTAAATAAAGTAACTAACCAGTTGAAAGCTAAAATCAAGAAAGTGCGTAAAAGATCTTTTTTCAGATTATATCACAAATCTAAACCAATATGACAACTCAATCTGGAAAGCAATTAAACACTGGAAAAAACCCAAAACTTGAGTATCACCAATCCGCAACGAAACGGACCCCAATCCACAATGGGCCAAAAGCGACGAAGAGGAAGCTGCCTTGTTTGCGGAACATCTAGCCAATGTTTTTACCCCTAACAATGATACTCGGGATAACAAAGTAGAACGTGAACAATTAAACATTCTCATAACTACTGCCACCAAACATTTTACTAGCTCAAAAGTCCAAAAAAAGATCAACCACTTAAGCCCACGGAGAGCACCAAAAATGGACAGAATAACTTCAAAAATGGCAAAGGAACTGTCGAGAAAAGGAGTTGAGCTGGTAAAGTTTATATTTAATGCTATTCTAAGATTAAACTCCTGACAACTTGGCAAAAATCCAAATAATGTCACATCATACCGCCCTATAAGTTTATTACCTGTTGTTTTTAAACTACTCAAAAGGCTACTGCTACAAAAGATCAACTATGATTCTAGTACCCTACCAATTCGGCTTTCAAGAAAAACACTCCACCATACAACAAGTTCATAGAATTAGTCACTCCGTAAATCAAGCCCCGGAGAAAAACAAAATTCTGCACATCTGTAGTACTGGATGTAAGTCAGGCCTTTGATAAGGACTGTTATACTAAATCAAATAATATTTTCCGTTAATCTATTTCAACCTCCTAAAATCATAGCTGTGTGATAGATAATTCAGAACTAGAGTCAATAAACGCATATGCCCTCTTGCCCGTTCAAGCTGGAGTTCCTCAAAGTAGCGTCATGGGACCGCTCCTATACCTCTACACGGCAGACCTTTAAACAAACAACGAAAACAACTACAGGTACATGACACCGCTATCCTTGCAAGCCGTGAAAATCCAAAAACAGCCTTTACACTGCTTCAAAGACAACTAGCAGAAGTACAGACATGGTTGCAAAAATAGAAAATTAAAATTAATGAAACAAAATCTGTCCAGGTAATATTTACTAAAAGGAAAGATGAATGCTCTTTGGTATACTTAACCAACATCCAAGTACCACAAGCTACGACTACGAAATACCTCGGAATTCATCTCGATAGAAAGAACACATAGCCAAAAAACGAAAACAAATAGACCTAAAAGTAAAACATTTATATCGACTGATTAACAGACACTCTAAGCTAACCTTAGAGCACCAACTTCTAATATACAAAACAATCATAAGACCCATCTGGACGTACGAGGCTGAACTGTGGAAGTGCACAAGCAAATTCAACAGTGCAGTTATTCAATCCAAGATACTCCGTATGATAACAAATGCTCCGTGGTATGTCACAAACCAAACTCTCCACGAAGACCTGAAAGTGGAGCCCGTCAACGAAGTAATCCGAAACCTAAGCATCAAACATCACAATAAATTGGAAATCCACACAAATACCTTACTCCACCTTCTATTACAACCTATGCAGGAAGAAGACTTAAACGAACTTGGCCAGCAGACCCTACATATGGTTGATAAAGGACTTGTCGATGGAGAAGACCTCATCACGTTATATAAGTGTATGTAATATGTGCTCTTAACCAACACATTAGCATAAATTAATTAATTAAAAAAACAGTAATAAAAATCAACTGTCAAAATCAATAATCTCAATATTTTTAAAAATCTCTGAATACAAATGAAAACAAACATTGAACCTTAATGTTAAAAATAAAAACTTCGTGTACTCGCCTCTGATAAAATTTTAAAACTGAAAGTAAACACATTCCAGAGTTGTCGCTTTAATAATAGTTCCATAATTTAGAGAGAATTCTTTCTAGAAGACGCTAATTAAATTGTGAAACGTAGGAAGACTCGACACTAAACTAAACTAAACACTTTTGCTGTTTTAACCTACCACTCCAAGTTTAAAGTGATTCAAGCTCCAGGAAATTAAAGGTAAGTAAACGTTTCGAGTTCGGTGACACTATTTTTCTTAATTTAAAATTTGTAAACAATTTCTTTAATGAGATTCTAGAAATTTTGAAAATTTTAAATTTTATTTAATTAACTCTTAAATTAGTGTGAACCTGCAGTTGTAATTTTAAACTAAGACTTTAGCAAAATAGGCATTGTGGAAGAAAATCTTTATTTTTATTCGTTAATAATTTTATTATTAATAAATGTAGTAGATAAATATTTACTTACTCAAAATTAAAGCTATTTGAGACTGGATTGCAAAAGACAGATATTTTAAAAATTTTAAAGCAAACAATAACCTTTAGGGTTTTAGCTAATAAGAGTAAACTGTAAGTACATAAATCTATTAGTGACATCCTAGGATTGGCACTATTAACGTTTAAGCAGCGTTTCTTTGTGAACAAAAATTTAAAGAAACCTCGTACATGCCCTATTTAACTCGTTTGAGGGTTTGAACTTATATGTTGCAGGTAAATAGTAAAACGTTGTTAGAGTACTAAGGTAGGATCGTACATCACTCTGTCTAGTGTGATCGACGCGGGACAAAAATGTGATACCGACAGTAAATTACATTGGTCTTGAAACCTGGGCAGACCTTTAACTCCTTTAACCTACCAGTCTTCGACTTTGAGTTGCAAGTCGCTTTCTATTATTGTACGGTATTTACAGTCTCTTTTTTGAGTTTTAAGAAAGATACAGGCTATACTTACACACTGTAGTTTGCAGGACTAAGACATCAATAGACTTTGTGTGGTACGCGTCTAATGCCATTTCCGGTTGCTTAGTCATTAGGGATACATAAATGTTTTATGTTATGGTTTATTTATGCGTACAAGGTGTGGACGGATACGCCGTTGGGCCAAATTTTGGATTGGCGCGACGTTAATGAGTGGTACTCACGCATTTTACAGTTGAGCTTTATTTATATATTTTATATCATAATATTTACGTAATTTAATATCATCATTAAATGGTTACATCCCGATAAAAAAATAGTTGTAATAGTTTGATTTACCTACTTTTGTAAATGTTTGTGTTTCTAACAAAGGGAATGTGAAAACACGAAACAGACGCTTAGCAATTCTACAACTAACAACGATATGATTGATGTAAAAATGAAATTTCGTTTCATTAAAGTGTTTAATAGAACTGATAATTATAAAAGGCACGACAAATCGTAATTACTAATAAAGTGTAAATAGAGAAAAAAAATTAACATGTTAAAAGTGTAAACAAATAATATTTGAACGAAAAGTAACAGAAAACAGAGTGGTTAGTATAAAAAAAAGTAAGTCACGAATTTTATTAGATACATGAATATTATCTCTCCTAATAATTTATCTACCCTTATCTTTTGTACCTCACTGCTCTTAACCCCTAATCCCATAAATTTAATTTATGTGGTTTTCTTCAGTTTATTATCTTTTAATTTCGAGCAACACATGCGTCCATTCCACACAGCAAATTAACTTTTTTTTTCCTCAAAAATAGAAAGCTAAAAAAGTAATAATGAAACGATCGTTACATTATGACAATAGAAATGTGAATAATCCTGAGCAAATAAAAAAGAAGTGGAAATGATTGTAAATAGACTAATTAAATTACAGCGTTTCTCTTTAATACGAAATCTCTTAAAAATAATAAAGCTCGTAAGCTCGTGCCTTTGTTTGATTATACGGAAATGTTTCCAACATCTGTTACATTTACATTAGAAGAAGCCTCTTAATTATATTAAGACAGAGAGAGATCTGTGTGACCTTTGTTTTCTCTCTGTAAGGGAAAAAAAGGACAATCTGAGGAAAAAGTCGACCGACGACTGTTTTAACCAGATTACTGCGTTTTAATTTTTGTCTTTTTTTTGAGAAATTTTCTTTCCTTTTATGGCGCTTTTTATGTTCACTCTTTGGCATTGCTTGCTTTTAATTAGTTCATGAGTTGCGAATGCCTCGTGATAGGAATTTGTGTTGTAAAAAAAATGTTGTGTTTTTTTTGGTGCGTTAGTAATTAAAACGGTGAAAATTGAACTGAGAGTTTTACTCTTTATTTCCTTAAGAGAGAAAAATATATAGAAACCTACAAGAAAAGCTTTACCTTGTAATTTCCCAATTAGTATTGTAGAAGTGTAATGGATTCAATAATGAGTCAATTAATATTTAAGTTAATCTTTTCAATTGTTTGTTTATCTTTAATAATTCTTGTGTGATATTATTTATGAATATATTCTAGCTATGCTCGCATCTGAAAAATACTTTATTTCCAACTTAGATTTTTAATTTAAGTTTAATTCTATTCAAATGTATTAATTTAGCAGGTACAGTTGCGTAGCCTCACCGTACAATTAGTAAGCTGAATAGAAACTTCGTTCAAATTAGATTCTTTTACTTTAATTACCTTAACGAAACTAAATTTTCTAATTAATCTTTTATTCATGACGTCGGACTATTTCCGACAAGACATTTCGTCTTTTGAGTTGTTCACCAAAAAGGGGATCTTTAAGACAGTCTTTGTTATATGGTTCTAGAACTGTGACGAGCAACTTTCACCGTGTTTAAGTTCCGTCCATTATAGAAGTAGTGGCAGATTTATTTCTGATACATCTTAAGAAATGCTGTTTCAAGCCCTTTGTATAGGTTGTTACTTCATTAACTGACCATAGAGCTCAATCAAAAAAAGCGAGTTGCGAATCTCGGCTGCTGGACACACCTAGAAAGTAAGGTACTCAATATAAATGTTTCTCTTTTGTATTTGAACAACCTTATGTTATAAATAAACTACTTTACTGCTGGTATAAAAAATGAATAATAGTGGCCTACGCATCAAAAGAAGACGCGCAGAAAGGGTAAAAAGGTTAATTCTACACAGAACTTCAAAAACAGGTTGATGAGAGTAAACATAACGTAATAATAATGAGAGGCTTGAATAGGAGGGTTGGGAAAACAGTTGAAAACAGAAATAAAGGAATAGAATGTTGCCTGCGAAAATATGGAAAAGAGAAGAACTCAAATGGGAAACGATTAATCGAATTCTGTCTTGAAAACGAACTCAAAATTGGAAATACACATTTCATGCATAAAGATATCCACAAAAAAACCAAGGAAGTAAGAAGCAGAAATGAGAAATCCATGATTTACTACTTCCTTGTGAGTAAACATTAGTGGCACAAAGTTACTGACATTAGAGCAAGAAGAGGGGCATAGCTAGGAGCGACCACTACTTAATTACAGTTACAATAAAGAACAAAGCAAAAGTAGAACAAGGCAACAAAAGGAAAACAGTAAAAAAGAAAATAGAATGCTATAAGTTAAAAAAGACAACCACAAAAACAATACCAAGAGACTTTAAAGGAAACACCAAAATACGCAAGGGAAACAAAAACATAGAAAAGATATGGAGAACACTTAAACAAACAATCCTATCAGTAGCAGAAGGGATCTGTGGAATGTCAATTATTACAAACAGAAAGGTGAAAAGAACACATTGGTGGAATAATAAAGGCAGCAGTTAAAAAGACAAAAGAAACATGGAGAAAATAGATAAACACCGAACGTAATAAAGATTATAAGCAATATAAAAAAGAAAGGGGGTCAGTAAAAAGAATTATTAAAGAAGAAAAACAAAAAACATAGAAAGACTTTGGAAGAGCATATAACGAGAATCAAAAACTGTTCTTCGGAGTAATCAGAGATACAGAAGATAAGAATCCTCAAATGATTAGAAATATCAAAAACGACAACGAGGAAACAATAACGGAAAAAGACAAAACAATGGAGAAATGCAAAGATTATTTCAAAGAAGTGCTAGAAGGGGAGAAAATACAAAGAACAACCAAAGAGCAAGAACACAGAAGCGAAGAAGAATTCGAGCAAGGACAGGAAGATGAAGTTACAATGGAAGAACTTAAGGAAGCAATCAAAAAAGCAAAAACAGGTAAAGCAACAGAACATGATAAAATCTCAGCGGAAATGCTCAAAGCGCTACCAAGTGGTCTTTTAGAAGACCTAAGAAACATGTTCAATAAAATAATAAAAACAAAGGTATGCAGGAGGCAGTTTTTATCCTGAGACAAATAAGCAAGAAAACCATAAAAAGTGCAAGTAAAACACACGTGTGTTTTATCGATCTAGAAGAGGCCTTCGATAGAGTTAACAGAGAAAATACACGGAGAGTTCTACAAGACAGAGAAATACCAGGGAACTTACAATTTGTGAAAAGCGTCCAGAGCCAGTACAGAAAAACAAAGAATTATGTAAGAATCAGAAACGAGAAATCGAATGTGTTTGAAACAACGAAAAGGGTAAGACAAGGGTGTATACTGAGTCCATTATTATTCACAATAGTATTAGATGAAGCCATAAAGAAAACAAGAAAAGAAGCTAAACAACACACAATAAGACAGAAAAATAGATTAGAATTATGATATACAGACGATAAGCACATCATCGCAAAAGATCAAAATACTGAACGAATTTTCACAGTGATGGGTATTATATAAATACAAACTATCTAGATAGATACAGTATCTAGATAGTACCGTAATTACATCTTGTATCTGAATCTAGATATAATTATGAAAATATATCTTGTATCTGTTACTAGATACAATAACCATTTGCTTATCTGTATCTGTATCTAGATAAAATATTATTGTACCTTACCCATCACTGCTCAAGAGACACTTAAAAAATATTAATATGAATATTAACATTAATGAGACAAAAACACTGATAATAAGTAAAGATGGAGAAAAACATGCAATCCAGATAAACGAAAAACCCCTACAATAAGTAGAAAAGTTTAAATATTTAGGCTCAGTAATTACACAAGACGGAAAACTAAATAAAGAGAGAAAAGAATAGGAGCTGCAGAAAAACTATTTAACAGTATAAAATACACAATCTTAAAAAGAGAGATAACAAAAGAGGATATAGGAATAGAAAAAAGTAGCAATCCCGATATTGACATATAGATCTAAAACACAGACAACCACAAAAAGACAACAAGAATTACAAGAAAAGTGTATGAAGCAAGAAAAAGCAGAAAGAAAAACATGGACAGAAGAAGCATGTGAAAAGAGTCAAATTGAATGGGATGAAGCGAAACGACTAACGCAAGACAGGAAAGCATAAAAAGAATTGTGAAAAAAGAAGACGAACTAACAGACAACCCAGCCTTACACTGAAAGGTAGATAGAGATAAGAAATGAAACTGAAAATTTGGATAGCTATAAAAGTCAATTCGATCAAAGATCGAAATGTTTCTTTTTATCACATGCAGGTAAGTGTATAGTTTGAGAAATCGTCATGCGAGGGCACTGCTTAAGCAGAACCTGATGAATCTAGAGAGTCGAAAAACACTCCCCAAACCTCAAAGTGTCTTGCCGAAGGGGTGTAGAGTCTAATTAACAGATCCTCAGAGATATCTGGAGACCTATCTGAGAATTTGGTTTTACATCGGTAATTAGGTCTCTGCCTATGTGAATCTTTATTTCGTCTATA
Organism: Ignelater luminosus; assembly: GCA_011009095.1. NCBI lineage: Eukaryota > Metazoa > Arthropoda > Insecta > Coleoptera > Elateridae > Ignelater > Ignelater luminosus. The sequence goes on along the minus strand of VTPC01090432.1, from coordinate 54,790 downwards.
CTCGTGGTATCGTACAAGTAAACTAAAAAAAAATCATCCTTATCCTCGGGCGACCAGGAAGTAGTGTTCATGGACACTACAAAACTAGTCGTAGATAAGATGTGTTCGGACGCCTTGAAGCAGAGACTAGCTTCTGTTCAAGTGTCTGCTCCTATGGAGACCGACAGTGAGAAAAATTCATCTGGGCAGATGGATGGCAGAGAAATTACCCAGACGTCAGCAACCAGCTGCGACGGTGGGTATATATGAAGCAAGGTGACCAAGAATAAGCGCGTGAAGACACAACATCAACTGAGGAGAAGATCACTCAATCCTTTTCAAGGGGTAAAAGTGCACCTTGGCAGACTTAAATACAATTAACCAAAATTGCGTACCAGGGCATAGTGGACATGAAAGCAAAGAAGAAGCCGAACGTCTACCTAAAAGTTTTCTTAGCGAAGCTATAAACATATAGATCAAAGGACAAAAAAGACATACCTGGAAGGTTTGACAGAACGAGTAGAACTCAGCTAAGAACTACAGTAGGGTAATTTGCAGACCACCTTTCATCACCTCCACAATGTGAAATTGTTTAACTGTGATCTGGACGGCAGACTATGCGGGGAAGACTTCGAAACAGTTGAACATAGATTTAAACTTTTCAGGCTTGTTACAATAAAATCCAAACTCGACTAACCACCTGTGTGGTCTGATTGAAAGCAAAGGGCTAGAACTAGCTGGAAAAGCACAATAAATCTTTACGGCTGTAGTTCATCTGGGTGTATTGGACAGGTCCCAGGTTCTATAATAATAATGTCAAACTTTGTTAGCTTAGGCTTTCTTAACTCTAATGCTCAACGTGTTCTTAAAATCAAATGTGACTTAACCGTGCTATATAATACCAGAAATGCGAAGTTAATAAATCTTTTGTTAGGTCGCAGAAAAAAATATAGAAAAAAGCTAAAACTGGTTTGGTAGTCTGTTCCGGTCAAATCAGATATTTAGTACCTAATTAAATTGAAAGGTAAGCCTGTAGTTTGTTATGTTTACTTTAGACCAGCGAGTTTATTGTTACGAACTCATTGAATCACTGTGTGTGCTTCAATAGACGTGGAACTTTCTCATAAACTCTAGGTGCTTTAGACTTCATGTAATCACTTTGAGGTAAAACTGTCTATTAACAAGAAACTAGAATATTATTCAGAGTTAACGGTTGATTAAAATCAACTCGAAAAGATCAGTTTTAAAGTTCCATCTTCTATACAGAATTTAGTGTAACTTTCCTTAAAAAAGTTAAAAGCTTTTACTTAAAATCTTCTTTTGGAGATTTTAAGTTAAAGAAACCTGAAGTATTGAGGCCAATCATTTTACCCCTTAGACTGCCAGTGGGAGAATACGTCTCAAGATTCATGTATTAACACCCAGTGAGCCAGAAACCCATTTGAGTTGCACTGCCTGTCGCGTCGTCCCAATGGTAGTTTGTGGTGTATACAATGACATAAAAGCAGCTGATGGCCTTGATGCGCTATATTGGATTTATGATTTGGCATTTTAGTTTACAGAAGCCACCACGTGTTAAAAACATTTGACAAAATTTTTACCGTTTTTCTTCCTTGTAATTACCTGATAGACATTAGTCTTTTATTGATATTTACTGCTACAAAGCAAATTGACTGAGGTACGTAACAATCTTTGTTTTGTTCTAAACTGATAAAAATTTCTGGTATATATTGTCCCAGTGATATATTCCACTGGCGTTGAAAACTAACTGCAAAATAGTATTATTATTATTTAGAATGAGTAGAAGGTGTTTGACAGCCACAGAGATTATAGACCTTCTGCAGCAAACACGACGATGAAAGTGGGGTGATGATGTGGATTTTTCTTCGTCAGAATCGGAGTATATTTCCTCCGATGACCAGGGAAAGGGGTGGGAGTTCAGCTGAAGAAAGTAAAATGAATGCAACCAAAAATAAGAAACCAACACAACCTCCTGAACCAACTAATAATAAAACTCAAGGTGGGCCAAACAGTAATAATTCAGATCTAATTGTTTGGGCTAGCCCTTCTAAGACTTTTGTTTTATTTACTCGATTCTAGGGCACTCTAAACTTAAAGTTTGAGTACCAGTCAACAAATTGCAAACTGACCTATATTCCTTCAAGTTGATGTTTTCAAAAGGTTTCTTAATTTTCATTGCCTAGTGCACGACTAATGAAAGACTGATAATATACAACAGGGTGAATAACCAAAACATTCCAATGATAGATAAAGATGAAATTATTGTTCTAGTTGGTTTGATATTTGTGCTGTGCTATAATCACGTCCCTAGTCAAAATGATTATTGGTCTCAGAATGAGTCAATCGGAAACTCGTTTATGAAAAAGTTCATGTCAAGGAACCAGTTTTAAATTTTGATGTCAAAATTGTATTTCAATAACCCTGAGAAACCTGCTGAGTCTGGAAAGCTTTATTACGTTCGGGAATTGATAAATTGCTCCAAGTATACTTTTCAAAAAGTAGTAACTGAGGAAGATTATTACTCAAACCGATTAACGGGAGGATAAAAGTGTGACAGCGTTGTGACTCAACGAACGGCTACATTTCTGACAGGAATATATACGCAGGCAAAAACATGACACACATTAGGTGAACGGTTACTTTGAAACTTTGCCGAAACACTTCAGAGCCATAATGAGCTCAATGCTTGCGATAAATTCCTTACTAGCATCAAGCTTTTGAATGAATTACCATGCACTACAGTCGAGAACTACATAAGAAGCGAAAGGAACATGCCGAAGTTTATAGAAACTCTTACGAGAGAAAACTCTTATTTTGTGGCCAATGGCAACGCCATCCTAGCTAGCAGATTAATGGATTCGAAAGAGGTATTAGTATGTAGTGATTTTCACAAATCAGGAATATATAACAAAATAATGGGAGAGGTGGACGCATTCCACCAAACAGTCTGTGTTTATGACTATGACAAGACATCTTCAAAATGATGAAAAAAGTTTTTTTACAAGTTCATTATGGCAACTGCAGTAAAAACCTATACCATACACCAAGACGTAATGAACATAAAAGTCAAGTTTATTTAGTATGTGGTCACTCTGGCTGAATAGCTTGTGCTAACTAGACAAAAGTCAGCTGAGGCCAAGCGAAGAATCAGCGGGGCTCTATCAAAGAGGCCCAAAATGTTACTAGATATAGATGACCATTTGCCAATTAACATCTCCAGATAACAACGCTGCACAAAATGCGCTCAAAAAAGAAAGATAAGAGGACCAAATACGCTTGTTTTTCATGCAATGTTCCACTGTGTACAGATTGTTTCACGCCTTTCCATTCATAGATTTTCTACAATATATTTTTTATCTTTTAAAATACATTCAGTATTTTGCTTTATCTACCATTTGCATTTTGTTTGGGATATATTGTCCTACTCATAAACACAACTGGGACAATATGATCCACCACACTTTCCGCTTTCCGAAACTTTCTTGGCGCACGGGATTTTTTTTTCTATTTTTCTAACTACACTTTAGACTTGATTAATAACTCATATAAGGGAAAGTATCAATTCAGGACAAAAAAAATTCCATAGTCTAAGGAAAACCTAAAAATTTGTAAACGAACGAGAAGTTTTGAGAATTTCTATAAGAAATTCAGTTGAAAACTTTAACCAAAGTTATAAATCGGCTTTTGAGAAATAAAGCAGCAGGTCGTTAAATCTCAACTCAGATTTTTAACCCAAACAACTCACCTCATACCAAATTCAAAAGAACCTTCATTTCCTTTCGACTTTTAAGGCAAGTTCTCTTTGATGAGAACACAACCTTTAATGGAAGAAAAAAATAAACAATTTAAAGTAAGCGATCCAATTTGTATCCAATACAAAAAAGGGAAAATCCTATTTAAATTTGAAAATAGTACATTTAGTGACTACATTGGACTAAGTAAGTTTTTTTAGATGATATAGAACGACTTAAAGCTGCTATTGCCAGTTTGGCAATTATTTGTATTCATTTATGTAAAATTTAAAAATAAAGCCTTGAGTCTGTAATCATCTGTTGTTTTTTATTTTATTTCTCTGTAATTTTATCGGTTGTTCCGTATTTTATGTATTTATTACTATCACATTCGAAATATAATTATTTAACTCAGAATCCTTTATTAGTTTAATAATTATTATTCTATGCACATACTTCATAATTACATACAAAGGTGGAGGCTGAAATATCTGTTTTCTATCCAATCCTGCGAATTACCTGAAACAGGTAATAATTTAATGGAACTGATTCGCGCTATCCAATCAATTTAAACTTTTCGACGGTTATTATCGACATATACTGAGGCTGGCGTCCCTTTCGAACGATACGGAAACGTGACTTATCAATAGTTTGCGATATCTACATGCACGTGTAATGTTTACTTTGTCCTATATCCGCTAACAAACCTTCGCTTTAAACATGCTCTCTCGATAGGTATATAAACTGATTCCCAAAAACAATTCCACGGTGTTGTGAGCAAACTGTCGAGTATAAATCTGTACTAAGGGAAAAAAGATAGAGCAAAACGATGTCTCGCAGGCTAATAAATGTGAACGCCGACAAAGTATTTTTAAGATTCTGTTTAACTGCAGGATATTACTTTTTGTTTTTGTATAAAAAACAAAATAACACAAAATATTCAGCGCGTCGTAAAAAGGAAAAGAAAAATTCATTCCAGGAGTATTCTGGAGTTCATGCCAGATTATCTTAGAGCTCCAGAGGCAGTAAAAATAAGTTATATAACAGCCCTTCTCTTTGAAAATAAAAGTGCTGCTGAATAAGCTTATTTTTATCGTCTGGATCCGCTTGCCCGTATGCTGTAATCATTTTCAAGTCAAATGCGATTTTCCTAAATCTAAATTTTCCTATATCACACGTGTGTGCATTTTAAATATTTTATGGCAGTCTGTGAAAAAATCCTAAACGTTTTTGTAATTTCAAACAGTTCCGCTTGGTATTCCTGTAAATATAGAGAACGATCTGCCGCCAACTGCATAGAATTGTTTTAATATTCCGAAGCTCGGGAGTGTGTTTTGCAAAGGCACTTTCCCAGTTTTATACGTAATTTCAAACTTGAAACTGTTTCACACCACAAACGTGTATATATCGAAGCTTTTTATCTAGTAGAAAATTTCATTATCATACAAAGAGCTGTCTGTCCTCATAATACAATTTACGAACCAGCCATAGAGAAATAAGACATGATGTACAAAAATTGAATAAAAGATCTCTTTACAATTTGCTGACACGTCTACACATTTCAAACTTAACGATAAGTTTCAAGGATGAAATTTATTCCTTAGGTGCGAAAAGTCGAGCGCAAGTTTTCAGACTTAAAACCCTTTCTTATAACTGCATCTCCGTCCTACATTTAAAAAATGTAGGAAAGATATTTTAAAGAATCCTTAAATCGGGACTGCAGGAGACGGAAGCGAGAAGTTATGTCAATACCCAACGTTGAGACGCTAGCGGTAAATCGATAAAACCGCTAGACCCGCCTCTTTCAACTTCAGCGCCTCTGGTGCCATGCGGTATGAACTGTGGAACACATAGGGCACATTATGATGATGAATTTGTCGACGATCATGTTTTATTTTTATTGAGAGGGTGGTAGAAACAGAGAGTTTGCGAAATGCCGCGACAACCTCGAGGTTTATTTGAACGCAGAAATCGGTAAATGGGAAACCGAAGCGCACAGGAACAGTTTTGATAAGAGGGTGAAACAGAACTTGCGTACGCAGTAAAGGAATGAAACTCCCTAAAGTCATTTTCGAAAGCACAATGGGAAACTTAAAAAAGTGAATTTTCAAAATTGTCTTTATTGTGGATTTAGAGGTTAGAATTTAAATTAAATTAGATGGCGTTTTGAAGAAATAACCTGCAATTAGAAAATTCCTCATTATTCTCTCTTTTATGTCTTATCACGTCACCTTGTGAAGAATTTATAATGTACATTATAATGTGCGTAGGTGCATGAATAAAATTAGAAATTACGTTGGAGCACATCAAGAATTTTATCCTAAATATAATGTTCTTGGAAAATAAACGCAAAATTTTTACTTTTATTTGTGAAACTTTCCAGAAGCAAAACATATAATTTAGAATGTTTCTTTTTGTATTTATAAGTTATTTATTTGTTACATCCATTTGGCAAAAACGATTGGCCGGGGGTGGTTTGTTTACTTGTTATGGCTTCAGGTAAACTACCAGAAATAAATACTCGAAGAAAATTAGGTTAATTGCATGAAAAGGGGAATTCCAGAGATTAGGGAAAATATCCTACAAAAATCTCGAAGCGACTATTTGGAAACATTTACAGTTGAACACGTTTCTTTTCAACCTTACAATAATTGTATGTTTATAGAAACGTTGCTAATCAATAAGTGGAGCTTGGCGAGTGATTAATTCTCAATCGGAACTGCTTGAATTAAGTATAGACACTATACCTTAGTTTTAAAAGCCTGTAAAGGTAAACGAGTTTCTTGTGTCTAATAGATAGTGGAGTAACGTGACTCTACGGTTAGATGGTGTGTTTGCTTTTCAATGCTTTAATTAAAGTGTCCTTATTAACACAAATTTGTTTTTAATGTTAAAACGAATGACAAAGATGTAGTTTTCACAACGTCTAATTACTTTTTATTTCTAATTTTCAATTTGTGATTGTAGATTGTGAATCGCGTTCTAGGATTGCATTATCAGTGACATGGAAATTCTTTTCTATTAAAAAATATTTGAATCTTATCTAGCCGTGTAAATACATGTGTCTGCATATTTCAGTTTTACAACTCGTCTGGTAATAAATACGCTAAGAAAAGGGTTTTTAGGAAAAGCTTTCAAGGTTTATTTAGGTGATTGTTAGAATGCAGAGTTTGCATTCAAAAAAACAGACAAAATAGGAAAACATTAGAAGGTTTTCAAGGGACATATCTTCGTTGCTATTAAAACAATTCCCAAATCTTGTTGTTTGTGTAAAAACACTGTATTAACTAGAGAAAAAAGCACGCCATAAGTTGCAGCTTTAAATTTTGAGTATTCAAGTCTGAGTCTGCAGGTTTAGTCTCCTGGCACACTGGATCGTTAGGAAAACGTATGATTACAATTTTATAAATTGTTGTAAGAAGATTTTAATTGCATACGTATTTAGGTTTAGTTGATAATAATTATCAACGAGATTTGTAGAAGTGGATTTTATCTTCTGTAAAAAGAGCTATACAGGGTCGAACCAGTATGGACAACATTATCAAAATGTTTCAAAACTTCACATAACTGATTTTCCAAAGTTTCATTGTTTATTATCAGAACAAAACAGAACGGGGTTATGCGCTTCAATGATGTGTCAGCATTTAGAGGGTTGGATTTAACTGGATTAATATTATTTGAACAGTTGAAGCCTAAATTACTATCTTTCAGTAGAGAATCAAATTTACTAATTTCAAATTTCATGTCCGCTAGCAAACATATTTTTATTCTTATCTTACGCAAAATATCAAGGGGACTAAGAAAAACCTTAAATATTATGACCGTAATGCGGCCGATATTAAATAAAAAATCCAATGCCTAAGTCCTACTTTATAAGCCTTTGGCATTTTCAGATTAACCACTGTCTAGTGCCCGTATTTATAATCAGTACTTGAGTCAAAGGCAAAATCTACTGTAACTTGCTGTAATGTTTTCAAACTTGAATTTACCTTGTGAGCTGAGCATTTGCGCTGATTCAAGGCGTATCTTCTGAAGTTTAAGTTAAGCTTAGGCTCTAGTAGTGACTATAAATACGGGCATAAGTTTTAATTCTAGTAATGTATTTCTTTTTAAGGCAAGTTGTGCTTCAGTTTAGTCGTTGACAACTACTGTGCAAGACTTTTGAATAAACCGAGCTTGTTTACTTTCACTGTATTCGGTTGACATAGAGGTAACGACGTAGTAAATTTGGAAAAGGAAAGCACCATAGTTAATATCTGGAAATAATAAAGCTGCACGGACATAAAAAGCAAAAAAAAAGGGAATAAGCGTAAATTAAATAAATGACGATGGAACTGTTTTACAAAGCAAAAAACAATTATGCAGCTAAGTGAACAAAACCTTTATTTTTAAAGATATTATGGGGAAATCTGAGCGTGTAAAGCGTTGGCGTTCTAGAAAGAAAGCAACATTTCTAGAAGAGTGAATCCCAGGTATCATTATCAGTCCATATCAAACGGAATAAAGGCAGATTTTCTAGAGTTTGTTTGTAAATTTACAAAAGCTTACCAGCTCACAAATCTCATTGTTTCCGAGTCAATAATAAGCCTAACAGATATCTAAATTCTTTTCTTCCCGTAGGAAAACTTCAGAGAAGATTTTTGAATATCCACAAAAACAAAAAAAGTATTTTACTAGATGCTTTGCTTGAAAGTATAACATTGCATTTGAGTATCACAAAAAGATAATATTAGCCTGTATGTCTTGTTTAAGTTTTTTTTCTCTTTCAATCTGTTTATAGTGCTTTGATCAATCACTTCGAAAGAATCACGATCCTTCTAGCCAGCCCACCCCTCTGTCACCGCACTTAAAAAAAACATTTTGTCTTAATACTCTGAAGAACTGACTTACAACTTAGCGAGAAAAAATTCTCCTTCAACCTAAAAAAGAGACATTTTTCCTACTATAATTTTTTCCCATCGTTTCATCTCATCACTTGTTAACACCTTGTTGTGAGAACACTCTTCTATCAACTCTGCATTCAAACCAATAATGATGGAACAATACGAACACATTGTCCGACATTACAGCAAGGTTCAAAACTTTCCTATCACCAAGCAAAACGAGTACTGTTATAGACTAGCCATCAGCCTAACTCACATTCACATTAATTCAATAAGGATGATATGGCCACTAATGTGACTACGTGGCATAGTAACTTCTTGTAGCTGCGTCAGAAGTTTCAAAACATCAGCAAGGCGAATGATTTATGCCGCTCTGCCTTGGCGTTTAAAACGATTTAAATACCATTTAAAGCTCCCAATCTAAAGCAAGAAGGCATCTGATGAAGAGGTACACAATTCTTATCAAAGTTTTATTTTAAACTAAAAAGATTTATTCTGCTGGAAAAATTCATCTGCTGTAATCAATTAAACTTTCGAGTTCGTCCAGAAGAAATTATTTAGAAACAATTCTAACACAAACAGCTCCGAACAAACAAAGAAGAATTTACAAATCATCGCATGAAAGTCGTTTCAAAAGGTTCAATTCCAACTGAGATACAAGAACTTCAACTAGTGAATGAAGTTATACGAAAAGTTACCAAAACTAAATTTAAAATAAAATTTTAAAAAAGCCGACTAGAAACTATACTGAAACCGCTGAAAATCTTGTCAACACCAGTTATGCTTCTATCAAAGAAGCAATTACTAGGGCTGCTAAGAAAGTTATCCCTAGAGGGAAAGTCAATCAATACGTCCAATACTGGACTAAAGAGCTCTCGCGCCTAAAAGAAGAAAGAGATCAAGCAAGACAATTAGTTGAGGGGACAGGGAACAAGAATTATAGGCAAGATCTTCAAAAAAGCGCACTACTCAGGAAAGGAATCATTCACTCTAAACGGAACTCATACAGATCTGTGCTAAGCAGACTCGATTTCCTAAAAGACGGGCTAAGAGCTCACCGCTTTTGTTTCAGTGTTGAGTAACGACAATGGTGCCAGAAAGAAAACTGCTTTTGTCAACGGCGGAAGACTGCTCATATCTGATACCAAATTGCAAACCTGTGTAGATCTACTGTCGGTGAAAAGAGATCTGGCAGTAATAAGTCTAAATAAACAAGTAAATCGCATGGAGATGAACTACTGGAAAAACCGCCCACGCTCATAGAGGCATATAATTTGGATATAAGCACCCTCCTCAGGATATGCAGTTGTCGTGGTGCACCATATCCCTAGAGCGAGGTTGGACTCGATCGAGTCGATGAATAAAAGTGAAATTCCAACAACCATGCAAATTGCCAATGCACTGGGAACCATTCATGAAAGATATCTAGTCACAGAGTAATGGCTCGGCGCTTGATATTCGTGGTAATGGGAGCGCAAAAGTCCACGCAAAAAACTTCCAGATCTCGCAGGCAGTTGGGGCATTAGCCTCAAATTTTGATGGAGACGCAAAGGCTGTCCTTCTAGCCCTTGAACGCCTTAAAGTTGATTGTGGAAATAAAGCAGTTCTTCTCATCGATTCCCAGGCACCTATTCTGGCTCTCACATCCTCGGAAGATAATGTTTCAACGTTCGATGTCCGCCGCAGTCAGCAACTTGAGAGTTGATAGGGTCTGGATGAATTATCTGCCTACAGTAGATCCCTAGTCACTGTGAAATCAGAGGAAACGAGGAAGCTAATAAACTGGCAAAAAAGGGCTCTGAGAAGCAGCAATCCTAGGCACCCTTGGAATTCAGCACAGTAAGAAAACTGCTAAAAGGAGTGAGGTAAAAGACAGGCATGCCATGGGTGGGGAGGGCAAGCGGTGGTCCTTCCTTTTGGAATCCAGTGGCCGTCCACCTTTTCAGAAATGTGACCGTGACCTGCCTCACATTTAGTTCTGAATCGGAGAACCAAGGTTGTGAATTCGATTCCCACAATAATTCTAATTGCTGAATATGTTAGAAATCTCTTTATGAACATATTTCGTTCTTATACTTAATTATTTTAACTTTTAAATAATTCAAATCAACCTTCTTGCTTCAAATTCTAGAAGTCGTCAATTTACAATAAATCATTACAGAATACTTCAATTTGTGGTTTTTTCTCATTTTGTTACTGCATTCCATTTTCTAAACATTGTCATTTACAATGCATTTGTGAAATCTGAAGCTTTCTGTTGTTTTGTTAAATATGGACGGTTGAATTTAATTATTATCCATGATAATGGAATTTAGAAGCTTCAAGGCAATCTGACTTTTGAATAGAAGAAAGAATCTTCAACCAGATGATCTTATTAAATTGGCAAAATGGAGCCTAAAGGCTATTTATAAGTCAATTTAATAAAAAGTGATAAGATAACCATAGGAAACTAGAGCGGTTTAAATCTTGTTAAAAAATTGCTTTAGTTCAACTACAAGAAATTGAAACCAATCTTAGAACTCAACTAATGTTCTTGGCATTATGTTTATAATTAAGAAGAAAATCTTGTTGGTTGGCCAAATTAAAACTAAAGTTTAATGTAAAAACAATTGTCACTGTCTTCTCGGGTCTACAACTGACTTATTTAACATTTAGGACTAGAGATAATAAAAACATATCACAATATAATGTACAAGTGTATAACAATTAGCTCTGCACTCACAGTCATAATTACTTATTAATACCAAGAGTATACATTCCCCTTATTCTATCTTTCGTTATGATTTTGTATCTCACGAATTCGTTTATATTTGCATTCTGTTAGTTCTACGCTAGTTAAATTTGAAAGAATTAAGTCGCACATTAATGTTATAACCTTTTATTTTTATTACCAATTTCGCTTTTATTTGTAAGCAGCCTGATTTTTTTATTGTTTAGTTATAAAAGATGTTAAATGATTTAATTATTGTGAAAGAATTGCAGCTTTATTTTTCCACGACATTTGTAATTGTAGTCGTAAATGTTAATTAAGTTAGTTGCAGGTCCCAAAAGAAGGTGACAATTGGATTAAGATGTTTTTACATTAAACTTTGGCTTTAATTTGACCAACCTACAAGATTCCCTTCTTAATTACGATCCTAGAGCATTTAAGTCAAAAAAGTTAAGACGGCGGACCGAATCTTTCTCTGGGCGTATCTTTTCCTATGGAACAGCTTCTTTAGTAGCTAAAAACTAATTAAATATAGAAGGTCTTCCTGAAATAACAAAAGTTGGAAAGAAATTCTTTATGTATCATTTGTCCAGTTATTAGAAAGGAAGGTTCTTTTATATATTAATCAAAAAATATTTTTATTTATTATAAAATTTAAAAAACTTTCGAAACGTAAAGTGTAAAAAGTAAATTGCCGAAAAGAATCCCACTACACCAAAAAAACTCAAGGCCTTTCAAAGTTTAACGTAAAATTGACAAAATATCAACATTTGCTACAAGGTTATTTTATGTTATTATGTATCATATCCAAAAAGGTTTTTATCTCCTACTTACCCAATTTTAGCAGTATAAACAAGTCGGAATATATAAAACTTAAGAACCTGAAAACGAAAATCCCTTTTTCCATTTAATGTCCCTTCAAGTAGGTCTAAATATAAAATTACAAAATCTATGTCGTGGAAAGAGCAACATTTTTAGAGAAATATAAACATAAAACTATAAGATGAACGTGCCAATTGACTCAATAAAAATTTTTATCGGAATTTTATTGCTAGAGGACATAAAGTTTGATTTCTAACTTTTGAATTTTATTATTAGTTGAAAAGAACATTTTATTTTAACTTTGTTTTTACTTGCTTGTATAACGTTTTATGGTATATGTGATAAAAATTGGAAATTATAAACGAATGTACTGGCTCCCTTTTTTTCTGAAACATTAAATAATCTGCAATAACATTAACCTTTAACGCTATTGCTACACTTAAAGTAAGCAAGATTTTCCAAAACGGTACATTTTTAGATTTTAGATAAAATTCTAATTTTCTTTATGAGTCGTTATTTACAAACAATTTGGTTTTATGAGCCAACTATTGGATTCTGTTTTTATGCTGTATACATTGGTTTTATTATAGAAACAACAGAATGTTATCTATTTGTAAAAAAAACTTCACGGACGAAAAATGAAATTTGATAACTGGCTAGCAAAATATCTGCAGATAAAAATTAAAAATATCTTAAATGCAGATAAATGAATAAAAAAACCGTTGACCTATCAAAACCAACAAAACTAACCATTCTTCTAATCCTATCAGATAAACCTTTTCCTACTGTTATTTTCTTTTTCTTACTCTTGTTTTCTCAATTTACTCCTCATTATACTTCCTCTCACTGTCTTATTAATTATTTGTTTTCTCGTTTATGTTATCATTATCAATACCGTACCCAAGAGATAAATGGTTACGTATTATCCAGTTTTGCACTCTGTATCCAGCTCATTCCTTATGAACTATAAATTTCTTTAGTTTTCTAAGATACATCTCTAACGTTGGATATGAGGTCGTCCTACTTTTTGTATGTACTAAAATCCTCTAGGCTGGCCCTGAATTTAGCTTAAATTCATTTTGATATTTTGGATTAACATTCCACTGTTGATAACATGAAACATATAAGCGTCTTGGCTAGTAAACGATCTATTGGTAGTCTGATTTGTGTACTAAACTAGTTGTTCCGTCTGTTGCGGTGTTGATTGATACCAAATCATTGTATTAAGCTTGCAAGGCCTGACAAGAAGATTTTAGATCTTGCAATGCAAGAGTCCAACTCAAAAGTCCGGACCTGCTTTTAATTTAAAAATTAAAACTATTCAGCATGATGTTTATTTTAAAATTGATTGTGTCAACCTCAGAGTCTAAGATTATCTGCCTCTAAACTTCTACGTTGTGATTTTAACCTCTTGCTCAAATTATTGACAAATGAAAATTTTTGGGTGGTTTACAGTTCTTACTGGGGATGAAGGTCAAAACTACTTTTCGTTAAAAAAAGCAAAGTATAGAAAAAAATATAAAATCCAATATCCTGCTGAATCAAATAACAGTAGATAGATTTGTTCCGTTCCATCAAACATAACTTCGAATTCAAGTACTTTAAGAAAGTTCTTATAAGTTTTTGTGAGGCAATTAATCGTTACAAGCTAGGAACAAGGAGAATAATAACAGAATCATCATAATGATTCAATGTAACATTAAGTAAATATTGGAGAAAATTGTTCCTCTTTATTTGCAGATCTGCTCACTTGAGAAAATTTCAAATTATGCTTCTGAGATAACACAGTTTTAGTCTACTAGATACCTTACTTGAAATATTTAGATACCAAGTTGTCATAATACTCTCAATATTTAACAATTATGCCTAAGACGCTGTTAGGCATAACTGGATCTATTCTTTATAAAACTTGTTGACATGGTTGGGATTAACGCTTTTATAAAGAAGAAGGAATCTCGACATCAAAAGTATTCCGACTAATTGTAATTAGTGAAAGTACCCTTACTGTAATAATGCGTGTCTTCCTTGTGGTGAGAGATTGTCAGAGAAAAAAAATTTGAAGTGAAGAAAGGTTTAGAGATTCTTGTAAATTTAAGTAAAAGGAGGAAAGACTCAAAACGAAAGCAATGGTTTAATCAGATTGTTAATAAGTTAAGTTAAAATTAAAACATTCCTACAAAGTAGCAGTTTTCACTGAATTTCGAGGTGTAGACAACGAAATCGATAGCAGTGCTGTGTGCTTGAATTATTAGTTTGCCATAAGAATTAAAAACAGGCAGTAACAGTCCAGGTGCTTGTGAAACACTGGTGTTATGTGACAGTTAAAATAAAAGAAAAAGTTATACCATTTCGCGTGGTGAAAATATATTTCGCAAAATGTACAGGGTGCGGCAAAACGTATTCTAAGAAACTGCTGTATTGACGAACATGAAATTCCTACGTTGTATCCATCTTACTAGCCAGTGTTAAAAGAAATAAAAGAACAATTGAAAAATCACAAGGGGTGATTGAAAAACTCAAGACTGGAATAAGCTATTCAAAAAAATCTATAAAAGAGATACAAGTACGACCAATTCCAAACAGGAAAAATTAGTTAAGCGTGAAGCACCCAACAATGAAACTGCACGGCAATTAATCAAAACTAATCAAAATAAAAAGAGAAAGCCAGCAAAATCTCCAGAAAAAGTTGAAGCTAGTCCAACTAAAGCCCAAACCAAAAGCCACCCGAAGTGGTAATCAGAGAAGTAAAAGGTTTTCAAGCACTAAAATATGAACTAGAAAAATTACAAATACCACTACCGATGACCTAGTATGTGAATAACAGGCAAGTTGTAATTAATACTGAGTAACCAGATCATTATAAATTAATAATCAAGAAAGCAACAGCCGTAAAATGAAAGTCGTACTCCTATGAAAATAAAATGGAGAGAAAAATCAAAGTGATGACTAAAAACATCCATCCTTCATGTAACGAAGAAGAAATACTTGAAGAATTAAAACAAAAAAGACAAATCATTAACCAAGAGACAGAAAGAAGTAAATGGAAGAAGAATTCCCCTTTCCGTGTGCATGCTAACAATTGATGCAACAGAAGATATCAATGCCCTAGATGCCATCAATTACACTAAAGTGGACATTGAAGCTCTGAGGAAGAGTAAATTAGTTCCTCAATGCAAGAGAACTGTGCTAGATGTGCAGGTAATCATGACGCTAAGGATTGTACCAAATCTAGGGAACTCCCAAATGCGCCAACGGCAGTGAAGCACACCCTGCGAACTACAGGGAATGCCTAATTGCAGAAAACCTGCAAAAGCGCAAGAAAGAAATACAAAAGCCAACACAGAGACCTTTTACCTCAAACAAAGTAAAAAACGGAGTGTCCTTTACTCAGATTACACAAGCTAAGAATCAGTATATCACTAAAGTCAGTCAAATCGCTGTAAATTAAGACTTAAAGATTAAGCAAATTTTGCAAACCATGATGCAGATGTTCACATCATCAAGCTTGATACCCTAGAAGCCAGAGTAACCGGAGCGATCACTAGAAGAAAAACCATAAATGGATAAGAAGGATATAAGAATTGCTTTGCTAATGGCATTCCGATCAAAATACAGAACTAGAAGTGTTACTAACCACCGAAAATATAGATGTATGTCTTAACTCAGGTACCCACTTTACTAGGGAATCTTATGTCAAGATTAGAGGTTATAAAATGTACCACACTTTTCACCTAAGCAACAGGGCGAGTGGTGGAAGTGCGTGACAATAGTTTAAGAAGATATAAATAACCATGAAGAAAGCTACCTCCAAAGCGAAAAAATACAACTCACACTAGTATGTATAAAATCACACAATGTAATTCTAGGCGCATCTTATTGCCCTCCCGGACATAATCTCAAAACCTCCGACTATAAGACATTTCTTCAACAAGTGGGAGAGAAATTTATAGTAGTAGTATCAATGCTAAAACGTTAAGGCTTGGGTGCAAGATTTAAAACAAGCAAAGGAAAAGAATTACACAAAGCTGTCAGAGTATTGGATTGTGACTTCCACTTTTCAGGCAAGCCAATTTAGTGGTTTACTGATGTTAATAAGACACCAGATCTATCAAACCTCTTCATCACCAGAAAAGTATCTGCTAACTTTATAGATATAGAAGAAAACTTTGATCTTGACTCAGATCATTCTACTATCATCCTAACACTAAGCAAAAAGATCATCAGAAAAAAGGCTGGCTCGTTAGTAGTAAATGATACTATAAGCCGGGAAAACCTTAGGAATGACCTACAGAACAACATTAATCTAAGTGTAGCATTAAGAAGCAAACAACAACTAGATGAAGAATCAGAGAAGCTTATAAAAGCAATTCAATTTCAATAACACCAAAACGGTTACTCAACTCATCAAAGGTACAAACTATCTAATTAAAATCAGAGGAAAGCAAAAAGACGATGGCGCCAGTCGAGAGATCCAGTGGATAAAACCATTCTAAATAATAAAACCCAAAAAGTCAAGAGGGTGATCCAGAGAATTAAAGAAGAATCAATAAGTTCTTACCTGTTGGATTTGTCATCGTAGAAGTATACTAACTATTCTCTCTAGAAAGCTACACAGAAAATCAAAAAGCCTTGTAATTTCGCCAATCAGAAAATGGCTGGGGTCATGGGCTAAAAGCACCAAGCAAAATGAGGACGTATTTGTTGAAAGCTTAGCTGAAATTTTACAGCCAAACTAAATGGATGAAGAAAATGATCTAGAGCACATTGAGAATCACATCTATGAAGACATTCCGTTGGTAACTCCAAATGAAGTGGCTTTAATTTAATAACTGTTGCAATTTTAAAAGAGCTACCAAGAAAAGGAGCTGTCTTGCTGATTTATCTGTTTAATGCAGTTCTTCGTCTAAGATACGTCCCAAATATATGGAAAGTTGCAGAGGTAATAATGTCATCCAAACCAAAAAGCCACCGAATGATGTGAAGTCTTACTGAGCTATATCACTACTCCCAGTCATATTCAAACTTTTAGAAGAGAACCATCTCATAACAGATTATCAATTCGGTTTCAGACAAAAACACTCTATTATTCATCAAGTCCCTCGGATCACTAATATAATAGAAGAAACTTGAAGAAAAAGATGTATGTACTATCTTGTTTCTAGACGTTAGTCAAGCATTTGGCAAGATCTGGCACGAGGGATTAGTAAATAAATTGAATAATATGTTACCCCAACAATATGTACAAATACTCACATAGTGTATCTGTAACAGGACGTTCAGAGTTAAATAGGAGGATGAATACTCCAAACTACGTAAAAGTGAAAATGCCCCAAAAAAGTGTGCTGGAACCCATCTTATATCTACTTTATACGTGTGATGTACCAGCCATGCAAAACGTAACAGTGGCCACCTTTGCAGATGACACTGCATTGACTGCCGCTGGGAAAGATTCAGCAATATGTTACCAACAAAAAACTAACAGATCCTCCTATACTAAAGATAAATTAGAGAACTGTGCCCTATGAAGACAATACTAAGTGTCTAGAAATGAACCTATATGGGTACAAAGCTGCGGTGGAAATACCACATTAAGAAAAAGAGAGATGAGCTGAACATCAAGTATAAGCAGTACCAGCGGCTCTTGAAGAGATACTCAAACTTATCACTCCACACAAAGCTCATGATATATAATCAGATCTTAAAACCAGTATGGCACGACGGTAGTCAACTCTGGGGTTGTGCTAAAAAGTCAAATGTTGAAACATCCAGATGTTCAAAATAAAGACGTCCATCGAGACTTTAAGGATTTCCACAGTGGAGGACGAGATAAAAAAGATGGCAGGTAAGCATGGAGACCGACTCCATCAGCATGTTCACGCAGAAGTTCTTTAGCTGCTGGGCAACAATCAGCTTGTACGAAGATAGAAGAGACGAAAGTTATTCGAGCTAGTGTAGTGTGGTGTATGAAAGCAGATCATTATGCGTGGTTTACAAGTATTAAATAGTCTCTAAGAACACCAGGACAAAGCTATAGGACATCTAGGACATCTAGACTATAGTGGTAAAGTACATTTAGGTTAAGATTTATCCAAACAAAATTAGAGGTTGATTTAAAATCAGTTTTAATATACAAAAAATGCATTTGTATTCGCATTCGCTCAAAAAATCCTACAAACGGAATCTTATCGATAAATCCCGATCTACTAACATCTTGGTAGTAAGATTTACTTGAATACGTGCCGTCTGCAAATAGAAATTTTTAATTTTCAATTATTTTTAAAAAAGACTAAACAATTAATGCGAACTAGTGAAATGAACACATTAAGGGCTACAACTGATATATATATATAGAGCAGACCGAGTAAGAAATGAACACATAAGAAAACAATGCAAAATAACTGATATTGCTCGGTTTGTAAAACAAAGAAAACAAAATTGGAATGCACATACATGTTAGAAGAGCCAATAACGATAGATTAATAAAAATAGCAAGGGATAAAATACCTCAAGGAAGAAGGAATGCAGGAAGTCCGAGAACAAGAGGGATGGAAAGTTGGCAATCATCCTTCATCGACACACCATAATGAAAGTGCGAAGAAAAACAGACTCTAAGTCTGTGAAGAAGAAGAAGAAGAAGAATCTAACTTATTTATCTATTCATCTCTCAAGAATAAGACAAAGGCTAACCTTATCATCGAAACTACCTGTCTGTGATTTCCCAGAGATGATCAAGTAGCACACTAATTTGTGTTGACGGTAAGTTATTTCGATGAGGTCTACAAATCCTGTTTTTCTCGTAACCGGAAATGACAGACAAAAAAGTGTGTCAAAGCTTAAGTTGGTTTAAACACAAAAATTGAGATCTTAAGCAGAATTGCTTATTCTATTTCAAAATTTGTAGTCAGAAACAGAAATTAAACTGTTTAGAACATCGCCACTATAAGAAAGTGAAAGATTTAGTTATTGATGGTTCATGATTAGTAGTAGAAGAGGCCGTATATCACAAGGTCTGTACGTCAAAGCTTTTAAAGATGTCCGTTAGTCGATGAGTTAAATGGTTTTGACAATTTAAAAATTACCAATTTTTGATTAACGAGTTAGAGTTAGATCTAATGGAAAATTATACTCAAAACCGAGAAACTCTTGTAAACCATAACATTCATTATTGTATTTAGGAAATGAATACCTTAGAACAAAGTATGAATAATGAACTCTAAAGGTTTACTCACGTGGGATATTTCACGTGGTCCGGACTATGAACAGATCTAATTGTGGAAGATATACTAATGCGGATTATGGCAATGGGCGTGGTGTAACGAATAGTGTTCTTGCCCGATAGCTCCTTTCGATGAGGTTTGGAATACATGTAAGAGTCTTGAAGACAGTATCAAACGAGACAAAGAAGATGGATTGAAATTCCAGCAACGATTTAACTTGCATTCACCTTTTCGTAAATGTGATAAGACAATAAACTGTTACAATGCTTATAAAGTATGGAATGAAGTTAATGAATCAAATTTATGGTAAATATTTTCATAAAGTGACTTTGAAAAGAAGTGCTGGAGCTATCACAAATGCAGTGCACATCGTGCCGTCAAAAATGTCGAACAAAATCTAAGAAATGACAGAAGAAGAATTGAAGGGCGTCATCAATGAAGTCCTACGGTTTTCCATAAAGAAATTTGGCCGCTCACAATGATCAAAATCCGAAATGTCAAACCCCCCCAATGAACGACAATGATAATCTTACTCCCGATTCAGGTCGAAATTCGAAAAAACTCACTAGGCTCAACTCAACCAACAGCAATGCAACTGAAACTGAAAATCGATTCGAGATACTCGCAGACGTAAATATGGAAGAAAATACCTCAGGATCTAATATCCTTCCAAATGCCAAAACATCCAAAATTCCGCCTATAATCATCAAAGACAAAAATAAATGGGCAACCCTCTCTAGCGAATTTACTCGCCTAAAGATTAATTTCTCCAAAGCCAAAAACCTCTCCGACGGTATCAATGTCCAACCCGTCAGTGTAGAAGATTACAAAAGCATGATTCACTTTCTAGATGACGACCAAGTATCCTTTTATACATTTCAACTCAAAGACGATAAACCACTACGCGTTGTGCTAAAAGGCATCCCAGAAGGAATCACCACCGACGACATTACCACAGGTTTACAGGCGCAAGGCTTTCCAATAAATACTGTAACCCGTTTACACGTCGACAAGGAACAATGCCCAATCCCCCTGGTGCTCATACTCCTAGACCGAACAGGAAACTTTAAAGAAATCTGGAACGTCAAATCCGTCCCGTCACTATCAGTATAAACGGAAACGCTCAGAACAAAAAAAAGACACCATAACCCAGCCATCGCTGTCAAGGCTTCCGGCACACTCAACGTGGCTGCTATTCTGAGCCGAGATGCGTAAAATGCGCTGCTAATCATCACTCGGCAACATGCCCAAAGCCCAAGGAACAGCCTGCGGCTTGTGCAAACTGCAAGAAAAATCACCCAGCCAGCTATCGTGACTGCCCCTGCTATCCTAAATTACAACAAATTCAGCAACAAAGACCCCCTGCAGTCCCGCAACTTAAATCAAATCTCACCGTCTTGCCGACATCCGCCCAGCCAGCCCAAAACAATTCTCTATCCCTCACACCAATTTCCTGAACTCCAAGACTGCTGAATCAGCACATCCAAAAAGCTACGCTGCTGCAGTTAATTCTCCAGCTTCAGCTGCAATCACTCCCGCATGCACACACCCAGAGACCCAAACAGCAAACTCCGCCCTTCCATACCAGCTTCTGGGCAGCGCAGGTTATACCAGCCACCCAGGTTTACTATAGAAATTATTATCCCTCGCGCTAGATGCTCTAACAAATAAAAACATCTCAGCAGCTTTCTTACAGCTACTACCAGAACTCCTTGACTTACTCAAACAATAATAACAGCACGACTAAGACAACCAACATCTCTACAAATAGCTTGCTGGAACGCAAACGGACTAGAACACAAAGAATTTGCAAAACGCATCTAAGACAAACAGAACCGAGACTTCCTAACTACACCTTGTTCCACCACGATCGACTAAATGACAGAGGCGGAGGAACTGCAATATACGTTCGATCTACCATAGAGCACTACCCAGGCCCAAACCATGACTTACACCATATTGAGGCCACCTCCATCTTCATACACACTGCCAACAATGGCCATGTACGATTAACGGCAGTATACTGTTCTCCAAACCGCCCCTTGACTGACGAAGATTTGGATACCTTACTTAAAGACGACGACCAAATAATCCTAGGCGGTGATCTAAACGCTAAGCACCAAACCTGGAACTAGTTAGCGAATCGCGAATTGAACCACTACGCTGCACAACATGATTTAGCCGTAGTAGGTCCACAAGTCCCCACCTTCTATGGCCAAGGTCGTTCCAGATGTGCTCGATATAGCCGTACTGAAAAATCTACGACTAACCTATAACAACTCCACTATTCCAGAAATAACCTCTGACCACAACCCGGTACTGCTACAATTAGGCAATCTTGAAGACACTCCATCGACTTACAGATAAACCTGGCCAGCATTTCACAATCACATACAAACCAATTACGGCAGAATACCAACTATTCACGTCGTCGAAGAACTCAAAAACTACCCAAATCCAAACGTCCCTGCGGTACGAGTCGAATCCCATAATAATCCCTCCGGCAAAAAACAACTCATTCGCATCAGAAACAGAGCTCGTCGATGATGGCAGACCACACTTAATCCAACAGACCGTCTAGAGCTAGCCCAGCTAAATAACTGGATCCGCAGAGACATGAGAAATCACCGCAACTACACCTGGTCGGAAAAACTAACATCTCTAGACACTCAAGATAACTCTATTTGGAAACTGACAAAATGCCTACATGGCGAACGAGGTTTGGTTTACAAGAACGAAGAACGTGCAGAAGCCTTTGCCAATAATTTTAAACGACAATGTAGTCCTAATTATGCAGACGTAGACGTCCACTTTATCGCCAGAATATCAAGAATCGTTGGAGACAAACTACTAGACGTTGACAACGATTCTCTCACAATTCCAACTTCCTTCGAAGAAATCAACAACCTCATCAAAAATACGAAATCCAAAAAAGCTCCTGGACCCGACAGTATACCAAACTCGGTCTTACAATGACTCCCGAAGAAAATAATTGTCGCATTAGTAAACATTACCAACGCCATATTGCGACTCCGTCATTTTCTCATCCACCGGAAGACCGCTGATGTCATCGTAATCCATAAGACTGGCCAAGACCCGCTATTCCCCTAGAACTATCGCCCTATAAGCTTGCTGCCTTCACTGGGCAAAATAGTAAAAGGTGTTATATTACACAGACTCCAATAACAAGCTGACGACAGACAGATACTACAAGACAAACAATTCGGTTTTAGAAGCCGCCATGCCACCACATACTAAGCACTTAGGTTGGTAGAACATTTAACCGAAGGGTTGAATAATCGCGACCATACAGGAGCCATCTTCGTCATAGTATTCAAAGCATTAGATAAAGTATGGCACGCTGGCCTTTTATACAAAATGTTTCAAGCCCAAATCAACAGCAAGATCGTGAAATTCATTGCATCGTACCTTAAACATCGATCCTTTAGTTTGAAAATGTCCGATCTTCAGAGCGACGTGTTACAGCCGGAGCCCTACAAGGTTTCTTACTTTCTTCTACCCTCTACTCCCTATTCGTTTCTGACCTTCCAATACCAGAACGCTCCAGCTTGGCACTCTACGCGGATGATACAGCCATTTGGACACCCTCCAGAGACCCTCACATGCTCGCTAGACTCCTACAAAAGGCCGCCGAAATTATTGGAGAATGGTTCCACAAATGGAGAATCGAAATAAACGCCGAAAAGAGTGCAGCGGTCATATTCCACGACGACTACCTCCACAACTATCTCAGATTATCATTCACAATCTGCCCATCCCCTGGCAGCAGCAAGCCATATACCTAGGCGTGACCCTCGACAGACGACTAACTTGGAAACACCACACGGTCTCCTGCGTCAGGAAAGCGAACGCAATCATTACCACCTTGTATCCCTTCTTAAACAGACGCAGTCTTCTTAACCAGACTAACAAACTACTCCTCTGCAAAACCATAATCCGACCAATAATGACATCGCCTCTTCTACCTGGGGATATGCGGCGACGACACGCCTAAACAAACTTCAAATAATCCAAAACAGAATCTTACAAATGATCTTTAATGCCCCTTGGCACATCCGAAACATTGACCTACACCGAGACGCAGACCTCCCATCAATCAAACAATTTATTACCTTGACTGCAGAAAAATTATATCTAAACACCCCGACGTCGTCAAACCCACTAATAAATACTCTCGGAAATTAGGACCCAAACATTAGACATAGACATAAACAACCAAAACACCTACTTCAGCAATAAATAACAGTGGGCTGAAATCTTAGCCCCATACAAAACCATCTAATAGCCAATCATTACACAACATAGAAGGTTATTGTAAATTTTTACTGGGTACTTCTAAACGAAGCAAGAAAAGAAAAAGAAAAAGAATAATAACAGTTGTAAGTCTGAATTGGCATCATTGTCATCTGTCTACTGTTATCGGGTCGTGTTACTATTGCAAAAGATCTAGAAATCGATAACAAAACGCAAGAAAGCCAGTATGATCTAAAAGAGATGTTGAACATTATTGATGGAAGCTTTTTTCTTACATAGGGTTTGTATAAACTGTCTGAAACACATTATGTAACTAACATCTACCCTGAAAACTTGGTTTGGTGACAATACAATTGCAGTTTTTGATAGATACAGTGCCAAGACTTCTGGACGGCAAAGATCTGCCAGACTGCAAAGCTGTGATGTTATATTCGTTAGAGATACTAGCCTGTTAGTCAGTCAGCATTCAGATTGTTTAGAATTAGCTTGGTTATTTTTTCTAATATCATGGTATTTAAGATGAGCAGTTTAAATAAAATTGTACCATTTAGTTTGTATTTATTTGATGTGTACACCCACTAAAAACAACATTTTTATGTGTACAACTGGAAATTCTGAAATCATGGTTAAAAATTTATCTCTGGCAGCCTTTTAATGCCTAAAAGACTTTTTTTGTTGAACTAAATTATTTGTTTGTTTATGTGTAAAGTATACAGCAAATCTATCATTCATAAAATTAAAACTTGATATAGATAAACAAATTAGACTTAACCAACCAGACAAAAGAGGGACAAATCAATCGAATACACAAATAAAATATCTGTAACCTATTTATAGCGCGTTTGAGCCCGCAGTAAAAAATATATCAGCTTTATATGTTCAGCGTGACATTCTTTAGATAAAACAATATTTTGTCAACTATATGTTTTGCAAACTTGAATGACCTGAACTCCGAAACCGTATCAGCATAATTTACAATCCACTTTTACTACCAAGGGTACGAGTTTATGTAGTACAAACGGCAGTGAAACAAACAAGATTAAAAGTTTAAAACTTTCACGTGGTGGTGGTAATTCATAAATAATAAATAAGAAGAGTGGAATTAGAGGAATTTTAGATTTATTTAAAATGTTTTAAATTTCAGCCATAAATATTTGAAATCGTCCATTACATGAATAACAATTTCACTCTGTTATATTTGTTCTCATTAATCATTAATATTTGTAATTTATCTTTTGACGGTGGAAAATTAACAATGATTTGTTGGCCACCTGCCAACTAAAACAGAAGCGTACTGTTTTATTTGCAGGGAAAATATTTTATGATACTTCTGCGGTTTCTTTTATGCCACATAAAACAAGGGACAGGTTCGCACACAACCATCACACACCTAGATGTCACATGTGACGTTACATCAAAGTCGCCGGAGTGTCACTGAATAAACATCAAAGAAGATTATGCAGGTTCGGTATTGCGCATTAGAAAGAACTTCTATCAGGCTTATACTAACGGAAAGCCTTTTGGAATATAATAACGTTGCACTACAATGCAAATTTTCGTTTACCGAAGAGGTAAAGAGGCGTCCTACGGGCGATATATTTCATTATTAACCGAGATTATTACACGATGTACCTGGAGAATTTATTTCGTTCTATATTCCGTGAACTTACAAACTTGCATTGCAATCGCATACAATAGGGATAAAATGCAGCGATCGTTTTATTTCGCAAAACGCTATTAATATGAATTTATCCCTTTACAGATTAAAATTCGTTTCAACGGAAAACTGTAAAACTTGCTTACATTTTCTTAAATCTAAACTGTATGACGTGAACGTTTAATGGAAAACCATTTACAATTTAAAGAAAAATTCTTGAAGACAAAACTGTACTAGAAATAACCGAGAAGTTTTCCTCGATTGTTATGTCCTTTTAGAATCGACGTGCATTCGTATTGCAATGACGGAATGCTAATGGAATGCATTATCCAACCACACAGCATCTACAAACATTTGAATGGATGGGTGGATTTGTTTGTAGTAACGGAGATATATCTTAAACGTTCCACTTACGGATTGGAACAAAATCACTTTAAGATTGATTTTAAACGGAATTAGTTACTTTAAAGAACTAAAACGTCTGGAATAGTTTGATTATATAAGTAGCAGATGCTATTTGCAATAATAGTAGCGATATCAAATCCAGCGATTTAGTAGTAGTTATTTGTCAATTAACGTTTCTAATTTATCATTTTCATTTTAACAAACATAATTATTATTGTTTAGAACAGGCTTATTCAGATACCTTCTTCTTGACTTTACAGTCCGTATGACTAAAATATAAAACCGAAACTAAATTGATAAAATTACATAACAGGGAGTTGTCCAAACTACATAAAAACAATGTGACGAAACCAATTAGTTCATGAAAAACGATTACAGCCACCTTATACTCAATGACTCCTCAAGCATTATTCTGAGCAGATAAATTGGTCAAAATCAGTTTTTGGGTCCTATGATGGAACAGTTAGAAATGGTTACTTAAGACTTGAAGATCGTTCTATTCACTTATATTCGCACACCCCACCGGTTTGTAATAGGAACAAACATGCCATGGTCATTTCTAGTATCAACCCAAATAAAACCTAGCCCATCTATCAAAAGAGAGAAGTTAATTTTTTTTCTCGAACTGGAACACTTAATAGCCTTTTTTGGGGTGCATATTACGTCTATAGATTAAAAATTTGCATGGAAAGCACATCTTCTGAGAATGCTATAGGTTGTGTGGTAAAACTTGGAACTTAGAATCAACTGTAAGACCAACTATGCGGTGAATTAAAAATCATAAATTGGAATGAGAAACTCTTGAATTTATCTAAAGGCCCTTTCCAGTTTGCAAAATTTAATAAACTTATTAATAAAAGAATTTACTTTTAAAATATAATGCAGTGAAGACCCATTGAAACTGCATTTCTTAAAAACTAAAAGTCTAGCATCTAATAGGTAATAGCAAAAGAGTTGAAAAATACAGCATGGTTACGTTGTGCGCCATCTTTAGGAAATAAGAAACATGCAGAAATACCGTAAATGTTTTAGACGAAGAACTCTAAATCTCACATCGTTTGTCGTACCTAATAGAAATCTATAAAGCAAAAAGGGAAGACAGATAGGACCTCATGAGAAGCTTCACGAGTTTGACTTTAAGAAAAGTACACCCGGCTACTGTTGGAGAATCTTTTACATCTTTAGATTAGAAACCAAAGAAAAGCAATTTCCAATTTTCGAAAGCAAAACCAGCTCCAAATAGTTGAAAAGTTAATAGTATATGCATAGTGCACAAGTTGAGTTACTGTACCATTCGTTTTTATTTGCTGTTTTGACTTCCTTATGATTTTTGCAAAGTACAAAGTGTTTTAAGTTATCTTCTTTCTGTGTACTCTCCAAAAAGTCACCTACGTAATTCAACCCAAGTTGATTTTGTTTTCATCTTAAATATGTTTGGTAAACAAAATAGTTTTTGTTCTTTGTTTTGATTGAAAGACAAGCTTACTAAAGTAATAGATCTTCCTAATCTGATCTGAGTGGGTTAAACCGTGGTGGAAGTAATAAAATGACACCGTTCCGTTGTAGACTCAAAGTTCCTTGGTGGTTTTCGTTGTGACCGGACGTGTACAGGAGTACTTTCCAAACTGTAACACTCCACTATTTTAAAAAGCTCATTCTACAGTTTTTCATTGCAGTGTATTACTAATAGGAAAGATCCCATCTCTTCAATGCTTCTGGTTCTGATTTTGGTAAACCCGCATACATGCCAACTTTTGCCATGGGCGGAAATTCTCTTGACGGTATGTGTGTTTATAAGTTTTGGGTTATCCTACAAATATTACTGCGATCCTGTGATCAAAAAAGAAAAAAAACAGAATGAAGGAAAGTCATAACTCTACGGAAAAGATTTCTTTCTATAATTCGCCAATTAATGGCGAATTACGAATATTCATCTTTTACTCAGTCCAGTCCCGAAGATTGCACTTTGATTTAAAAACGAAAACGGTTGCAACCTCATGTTCGCCTCACAATCGTCATCATCCAAATCGGTGTCCACTACTCCATCTACAGATGGAGCTGTTACCTCTTACACATGAGTCGCAGCTGTCTGTCGTCTGGACTACCCAAAGTTCAGGCACATCTTAAGGCCTTATCGCTATCCTAACTCTCCGAATCACAAAGACCTTACCGTTTCCTACAATGGCGCAGTCTCTTCAGGACAGCTTGCGAGAGCAGTTTACTATCCTGGACCAACTCGTAAGAGTCCCTCATTGGGTTTTTTCTGCTGAAAAGTCCCCGTCTTCCGATCTTCTCCCGTTTTCTGCGGCGTTGGCAGCAGAAAGCCTCAGTTTCGTCCAAGTCTGCCGCAATCAGTCCAAAGTCACGGACTGCGAAACACGACTGGGTGGTCGCCACTTTCAAGAAGTCGTTTCTTTCATTCCCTTCTTGGCAAAAGGGTTGAGAATGTTTGACAAGTTCCAAGCTGAACCAGACAATGCTTGAAATTCAGCCTCCGGTTGTTAGGTCAGGCGACCGAGCTGCTGTGTGTACGGAGTTTTCCATCACACTTCTACCTGAATAGAAACATGCACCAAAACCCAAGTGTGGCAACAATTTGCCTTTTCAATAAAATACACCAACCGTCCTTTCAAAACCGCAACTTAGGAACTCGATGCTTCTTTTGAGCCCTTACAAGAAACGGGCAGCTCTCGTGTACAAGATTTCGTTCGTTTCTTTATTTTCTACACAAACGAAGTACATTCCCCGGATCCTAGTTCTAGTCCAAACTGTATTCAGTTTTCGATTCAAAGTTTCGTATGCCGGTATCTAGTTGCGTTTTTCTTTCTTGGGACTAGAACCATTTGTACTGTGTCTTAAAATTGCAACAGTAATTTTCCACCATTGAAGCCACAAACGGTTACTTGTCAAAAAACCGACTTGTTTCCATAGTATTTACGTGCTATTATAACTGAGATTTACCTGAAACCAACTCAGTCTTTTACTCTCCCTGGATTTTAAATAATTTCTAAAATATTTTTAGGCAAGAGGCGGGCGTGGCTCTTGTCATTTACTCGCACCTTTTCTCTACTCTTCTTGACCTTCCTCCTGAACATTCTGATTATTCACCGATGATTCACTCTAAAGTTTCTCTTTGTACGTAGTCTGTTCAATAAATATGCGAACTAAGCTACTAGAGTGACCTTGAGGTGATGCGTGGCTATGCGCACTGGCTGCGCCGTTGGCGGGAGACCCACTGTAGCGTCAGTAACCGTCAAACCGTCGAAGCAAGCGTACAGCTAGAGGTGGGATTTTGTTTGCTCTTGTGGACGATGGATATTGACGAATTTTTGGTGAAACTTGAGACAAACTCTTAGGAAATTCATGAAATGTTGGGGACTGTTTATAAAGATAACTCACTGAAGAAAACAAGTCTTTTTAAGTGGATCAAGCATTTCAGTAAAGGCCGTAAAGACTGCAAAGATAATGCAAAGCCAGGACGAACGTCGATGTCCTGTGTTGATGAAAACATCTAACGTGTGCGGTCTCTTGTGCTTTCTAATCGCCGATTCACTGTCCGGATGATTGCTGATGAACTAAATTTGGAAAAATCGTCTGTGCACACGATTCTAACTAAACATCTGGGATTGAGAAAATTGTGTGCAAAAATCGTTCTAAAGTTGTTGACACCTGACCAAAAGCTGAAAAGGGTTGAATGCTGCACCGACTGGAAAAATTTTGTTCAAACGTCCGGTTTCCTTGAAAGGGTAATCACTGGTGACGAATCATGGTTATACGAGTACGACAGCAAGCTGAAATCACAGAGAAAGGAATGGAAAGCAAAAGATGAACCACGAACGAAAAAATGTCAAAAAAGCCAATCAAAAGTCAAGGTCATGCTGCTCGTTGTTTTGTAATTCATGGTGTTGTCCCAGGTTCGCAAGTGCTTGAGGGATCGTGCGTCTGCACATTCAGCAGTGATTGTCCACAAGTTTCTGGCTCGTAATTCGATGACCACGCTAGACCACCCTTCTTACTCACCAGACTTAGCCCCCAGCGGTTTCTTTTTGTTTTCAAAATGCTAAATGGTCATACGGGGGCGGGATGACGTAGAGGCAATAAAACGTGAAATGAGGCAGCTGAAGAACCTAACTTCTGAGGACTTCCGTGGATGCTCTGAACAATAGAAACGGAGATGGAACAAGTGTATTGCTACAAATAGGGAGTATTTCGAAGAGGATAAGACTGATGTAACCTAGACTTTACAAAATAAAGTTTTTAGGACTTCAGTTCACATATTTATTGGACAGGCTACATATATTCTTCTCGGTGACCCATTCTCGAAAACGTTTTTCAAGTTTGTGGCGGCCTCATATCAGACAGCCACAATTCTGGGCGATTTCAGTGCTTGGAGTACGGTATTTGAGGACACGGTCTTGAACTCTAAAGCAAAAGTCCTAGCAAACTGCGCCCTTCGTTTTCCTTTCTACAGTATCCTAAACACAGACTCAACATTTCCGTCCCATCCTACACTTTCTATCATCGACCTCATTTTAATAACAGACTCTTTACAAAAACACCTCCATCGCTCTCTCTACCTACTTTGCTGAATCCACTCTCTCCTGATTCCTAACCAAAACTGGAATCATGTGAGTGGAATTAGGTTTCAGAACTAAGTCAATACACATATCTCTAAAAAACTTTTTTTCACAAATATGCATGAAATAGACTCTGCTATAGGTAATCTAATCCTCACCATCTAGGTAGATGTAGAGCAACGTTCAGCACTGATCGTCCTCCAGCTCGCCAAAAGGAATGAATAATTCCATCAAGTTCATCTTCTGAAGAAGAAACATTCTGGCTTCATCAAATAAGGTGTTCGGCAAATAATCTGGAAGAACTGTTTTTTTCATAGTACTTTAACAACCTGTATCTTGAATACGGACCTGCGAAAAACCTATGTTTATGGGAACTTTTTTGCTGAGAATAAATGTTTTATTCCATTTTTTCCGAATCACGCTGTATAGTAATTTAGAGTTTTGGTTTAAAGTTAATTACATTTAACACCGTCTTCAATGGATTATCTACAAACAAAACTACTAAAATGAATTTGTTTTGATTTTCTGTAACTGTTTGAATTCGGGGGTTGCCGCAGATCATTTTGTGAAACCTAAATTGTATGAGCGCTATCTCAGACTAGGGTATTTTACGTTTGTGGTCTTTTTGGTTTTATATATATACTACTTTTTTGGAATAAAAATGAGATTTAGTCTTTTGAATGCTACAAATAAGATCGAAATTGTTTTGTCCAGTTGTGAGTCAAAAAATCGTGTGTACTGACAACGAAATGTTTTTTCTTAGAGTAACTCTCTATGGTAAGTACTTCGTTTTGACAAAGAGGTTTCAGACTTTTAGCATAATTGAGATGTTATAATAAACAATCTAAAACCTTTGATGTATCATGTTTACTTTCCATTATCATGTTCATGTTTGCGTTAAACATGAATTCTTCTCTAGAGTAATTATTCCCAAGGCATTTATGCCTTTCAAAACATTATTCAACTGTTTGTCTAATTGTGTCTAGTGTATTCAAGTTATTTTAATTTTTACATAACTGTTCAGGACTTAGTATCATTATATTATTTTATATTCTTCCGATGTAAGTTTATCTTTGTACACACACGCCTGCCATTCCGATAAGCACGTGAAGCTGCTTATCGAACTCTGCTGCATAAAAATATCTAATGTTAAGTTTTTCGTCCAAATATTTATTTATTTTACCATTAGCAATATGCAATTTTTTTTGTTATTTTATATAATTCGCAGATAATTTAATATTCTTTCAATTCCGAATGATGTAAGGTTTCTTTTGGGGGAATTTATATTTTGTAAGAAATGCGTAGCAATTGCAAAACGGTTGCCCGTTGATTTCAGCGGGTGTTGGCGTTGCAGCCTACTGGACCATGGGAATGTAAAAAGAAAACCCGCCTTTTCTACTACCGCTGCGGCTGACTTGGGATTCAGACTTGCCCCGGACATTAACTGCCCCCTTTCCTTTATGAAGTGGAAGCAATAATAATCGCTTAGGATCTAGTACCATTACTGTTTATCTAATAATAGTAACTCTGCTGCATAAAAATATCTGATGTTAAGTTTTCTGTCTAAATATTTAATTAATTTTATCGTAAGTAATACGTAATTTTCTTATTATTTTATATGATTCGCCGATAATTTAATATTCTTTCAGTTCGGAATGATATAAGGTTTCTTGCGAAGGAATTTATATTTTGTTACAAGCAGATTTATAAACTGTATTTGATATTCAGTTAACAATTCTGCCGTTTTTAATTTTAATTAAGTTATAATTATTTAATTTTAATTAGTGGGGCAAGTCGTAAACATATTCCTCCCCACTAGTCCGGTTGCTCCCACTCGGAGAATTTCTGCTACAATTTGCTAGTGTGTGGGGAGCAAAACGGGTATAAATACAAATTCTTGATCGTCGAAAGGCAGTCGCAGTTGAATTGAAGTAGACCAACTGGTTCACTAGCAGTCTTCCAACTCTACATCCAAAAAGTAAGTATTCTGAGGTAGTAAATATTTTGGTAAGTCGCCCGCTCTATCTGCTTCCACCGTTCGCCTTCCTATATCTCTAGCTTGTAGTTTGACTGTTGTTGTTGGCGGTCGAGCCGGTCTGTCGCTGCTGGGTAGCTTCGTCTGCGTCTACCCTTATTGCTCCGAACTCTATAGAGCACTTGACTCGACCCGAAACCCTTATAACCGACCCTTTTCTGGCTTACACTCCGCCCCTGCTTGCTGCACTACCTGGGTGTATTAGGTTTGGTATGTAATTGCTTGCCTGTATATCTTATTTGCTTATATTGTGCCTGTAATCGCTTTAATAGATACTATTTAAGTCTCTTCCTGTGTTTTACTCTATTGTAAGCTTTGCAGCCAGTTGACTACTGGATTTCCGAATCTCCACCGTAGCTACCTGCAAGATCTTGTCTGACCGCCCCAAGGACAAGATGAGAGAGTAAACCTCCTCATAATTTTTATAATTTTTACAATCTTTTTTGATCATTTTGTGATCAACTGTTAGCTCACAACTAGCTTTCTAGTTTCATTTAATAACTTATATAGTTATAATTTTCTAATCTTTAGCAAGTTATTAGTAGTATTTTAAAAACTTCCTCACAAAAGTTTTTTCATTCTTCGAAACATTCAAATATCATGTCAGTAATTTTTACCAGAGATGGTTTTAATTGCTATTTTCTCTATTGACTTCTTATTCTACTTATTCTCTACGTTCTAAAAACAGTCGGCATCTTACAAACGTATTTTTGTAATTCATTTGTTCGTATGTAATGTGCCATATTTAAATTTGTGTTTATCTTGATTTTATTAATAAATTCTTAAGTACTAAGTTAATTAGGCGAGTAATCTGGAAAATGTTAGAGGTAATCTTCCCTTGCTTCTACTGTTGCAGTCACAAGTGGCTTTACCATTATCTGCTGTACAATCAGAGCAAAATGCAGCCTTCTTCCCAACAATTAATAGGTTTCTCTGAAAAGGCCTCTATCAGAGGCAAACACCGTATGTCAATTCTATGCAACTCATAAAAGCAATATATACCATAGTCTAAAATTTAAGCAAAAAAGTTTTATTTGAATTTTAGAAAAAGATCCTGCACATTGATAATTTCTAGTAGTATCTCAAAAATCTTTCCTTATTTAAATTTTCTCAGACTAAAACAGTTTGACAGACCCAAGATTGCATTCTTAAATAGTTACTTGAGCACCTTTGAACGATTCAATCATGCTATTCTAACCTTTTAACCAAAGCCTGATCTGTTCTAGTCGTAACATGTCACCCTCTACATGGGCACAAGCTCGAAAAAGAGAGGGTTTTGCAGATTCAATAATTCAGAAAAAAAGAGAAGAATTGAATTTGTCCCCTCCACGGTAGAGTACAGAACCCTAACGGGATTCATGCAAAAGAAAATGAAAGATAGATCCCGAACACAATTCGCACAAATATAAGATTGAAACAGAATTTACAAATACAAATCTGGAAAAACGAAATTGAAAACTTGAACATAATCTGTACAGTTTGAGCCACAAAAAGAGCAAACAACTAAATTCCTGACTCATTTTGCAATAGTGGATAATAAAATATAACAAAGAGAGACTTACTTATTTGTGACATTCCTTTGAGAGCTCGATACAATTTTTAAATTAACATTATAAGAGAGAGCCAATTGTTTGAATGTTTATCAAGAAATGTTGCAGGAATTCTTAGAATTTGTTTTTCGGATTAATATTTAATAAATGATGATTCAATGATCAACAGTTTTCGTTTCTTTTGGATAATTGCTAGATTCCGTTAGAGAAGTAGCTGCAAGGTGTACTGCTTGAAGGCGAAGCTCAAACAGTTTATGCGTATAGCTTCCTGGAAAAGTAAATGGAAGGTAAAGTTTGATAAATCTTGGTACATCAACAACTGAACTAAAATGATTACAGAGAAGAAAGACGCTTAAAAGTGATGATGACACAAGGAGAGCCTAGAGCAGCTGCAGGGAAGCGAAGACGGTTCTAGCATTCTTACTAAAAAGTCTTTTTGAAAAGACGTTATATTCAGGCCTTTTATGTATTTTTATTTCTACAAACATTAGACTAATACATTTCTAACTACAACTAGTTTTATGTGAAACTGCATGTAAATAATTCTTTTGTTACATCCATTTACACTTCTTGTTGATACAATTGCAAGCAATTTACAACGATCACGCTAAATTTATTAGAGCAAATAAATTACGCTAGCTACGATACAGTAGATTCTCGTTTACAGAAACAGTTTATGTGTAATTTGACGTTTAGTGACTATTGAACGGCGTTATATTCAATTTGAAACTCAACGTAGTATTATCGATAACGATAAGAGATGTTAGAGAAGATTATTATGTATGAATATTTTAGGAATGCTTGCACGGATCAATGAGTTTTATAAAGTTTTGAATATTTTCTTTTTTACGTACAGAGTTCCTTTTTAACAAGTGAATGTAAAGGATTTAAATGTAGCAAGAATGTAAGTAATGTATGTCAGTATCATGAAAATGCTGCAGTTCTCGAGAGGAAAATAGCTTGAATTGCAATGCGAGTATGTTCTTACATACCTGATACATTCCCAGCATTGCTTATTTATAATATAAGAATGAGCTTTAGCTGAAATAGAAGATAAGAAACCTGAAATAGAAATTTGTTGTCTTCTGTTTATGAAACATTTGTAGTAAAATCATAAAAGAATATTTTAATTTAAATATTTCTACCGAATCTCAATCAGAATATTACAAAAGGTCAAAAAGGGATTTAGTATATCGATGAGACAAACCAAATTCCTAAAGTAATCCGGAAACTACTTACAATAACAATGTAGATTTCTACATTTACTTGTAAAATTTAAAATAAACAGTAAGGAATTAAAATAAATATAAAGAAAGGTGTGAATTATTCATTCGAATCTTAACATGACACTTGAAAGAAGGTTCGCATTTATTGTAAAGAAGTTATTGCTTGGATTGCTTCCTGTGTTCAATTTAGCGCTCCCTTTGAAGTACCAGTCTCGCTTTGATCAGAGGATAAATATTCTGAAGTACAGTTTTAGGTATTGTCAGTTCAATACGCGCCTTGCTAATGGGAACTGTTTAAAATCCGACTTTTTAGAAAAAGAGAAAATTCTTGATAATGAAGTCAAAAAGTATTGTAGTAATCCTAATGTATTAGCAACACAAAACGTTCTTACTTTCGCCTTGTAATATTTTTTTCTTACCATAAAGGAAATACAAACAGTTATTTTTTTATTCCAACCATTCACCTAGAATTACCCCTTATCGATTATCCTTTCACATTTATGTCAGTATCTGAAATAATTCTCCCGGTCATTTTTTCTAGATGTCGATATTGGATCGTAAAAAGCTCCAGTGTAGGTTTTTTTTCGTTTCGTTTAGACAACTTGCAAAACCTTTCATCAGTGTTGGTTTATGTGTGGGAAATAAAAATAAATTTTTAAGATTGTCAGAGAACTCTAACTCTGTTAAAGAATTTAATTAATTATTCAATAAATTTATTAATTTAAAATTTCCAATTTATAACGGTAATTGCTATTTGTTAACAAGACTAACACTTAAGTAATTAACTTACTACAGCCAATGGCGAATTTAGAAATTTGTAGCTCAGTTGCTTATGTACTCGGTAGAAAGATTATATCCAACTCGTACCGCTATGTTCTGAATGTTACTTTGCAGGTATAACATATAAGAAAAAGCAAAAAGAGTGTCTCAAACCGACTCTCTGTAGCTTGTCAGCAAAAAAAAGAAATTCATTGATGGCAAAAAGTCTAAGAAAATCTAAAAACCAAAAGTTCACAGAAAACTGAAAAACCTAAGCGAAATTTCTATGCTGTAGGTAAACAGGAAACAAATTGAAGAAAATTAAATTTTTTAAACCTTTTAGTCAGACACATCCTTCCATCATTTATTCGCAGTAATCTCAAAGTTATTACCTATTTCGTCTACACTAATACTTTGTCAAAAAATTTGGCGTTTCCTTTGAATTTCACATTATTTGGACAATCATAGTTATTATCACAGTAGTCGTGGTAGTTGGGAAACCTAAAACTCAGCAAATAGACCATTTTTACTAACCCTTCTCTATTTCCATAACCACCTCTATGGTCATCTATACTTTTCCCTGTCGTCTGCACGAACTTACATGACTTCCATACGGAAGTGAGGGTGTCAGTCCAGGCTAGAAGGCTCAATCCTTCTTTGGTGGTGGTAACGGCTTGAAAGGTCTTAAACCTTAGTTTCTCATAACCCCCCCTCCATTCCCCCAGAAAGTGGAAAGACGTTTTAGAACATTTTGAGTCTTCTTCTTATAACGGTTCGTTACTCGTCGTCATAAAATTATTTAAATTTCCTAAAATCCCGTCAAGATTTCATTATTCTAAGTTGGTACGAGAGTGTCATAAAATAATGTGGATGCATACTCTCGACATTTAAGTTAATCTGCATAATTTACTGTTGAATTTAAAATTTGATTTGCTCATTTGTTAAATTGAAATAGGAATTCTATATTCTTAAGTTTTTCTTATTTAAAATCATCCTTTCTACGAAAATGCGAATTTTGTTGTCCTCGGGGAATCCCCGAATGAAGTGTCTCTGAACAGTCCGATTTTAACATTTTTTTTGAATATTTGTTATTCTCCCGTATAAAAACTATATTTGTGTTTGATAATTCTTTAGAAATTCTAATTTAATTTAGAAAAGCGAAACATTAATCCTAGATCATTGACTTTCTCTCCCGTTAAATTTGTATAATTTTAGTCATTTCACTTTTTGAAATTTGGTGGATGGGTGGATACTTTTCTTAGGTGTGGTCCTTCCTGTTTCATCTGGGAGAAGAGCTTGCGAAAGAAGTTGACAATCAACAGGTTGATTGCCATATTCCAATCAGAATTGGAAGATTTCTTCACGCATTGTGAATTTTTATTTTAGCCTTCGAATTTTGTTATGGTTGATTATGACCTGGAAAAGCCGAGATTATTGAAGAGTTTTCGAAGTTGCTTCAAGTGAAAATCCTGACGTTTACCATAGAAAAACCAGAATAATTTGAATTTTCTATTAATCTGAGCTAGGAATTCAACAGAGGTAATATCGTTTATAACCTCTCAAAGATGTAGTATACAATGGTATTGGATCAACAATCAAAATCTAGCAAACAGCATTGTGAATGTACATCCTCAGAGGAATGTGATAAAGCCAGGAAATACATATCTGTGAGTTAAACCTATGTTTTGTTTTAACGTTTATTTTTTTAAAATTTGTTCATACAACAAGGTGAAACCTTGGTTGTTATACTGCGATTTGGTGACATTTATTGGTTTTTTTTTTTAATGAATTAGTAGTTATTGGTAAAATCCACTTATTTTAACAATTAAATATATTCAGTATTGTGGATATCTATTTGTTTATTGATACTTAAGTTGCTATTATTAATGTTGAGAATTAAACTACTGTGACGTCACCTCTATTTAGTAAGGATTATTAAAAATTAAAAAGGGTTTTTACTCGTGTTGAAGAGTGGTGGTCCCTTTTATTCGTTTTTGGGTTGTTTGTGTATTAATGATAAACATATTGATTGAATAAAACTGTATATCATTGTTTGTGTCTTATATCTTATTGGATAACACCACGTTTGTCTTAAAATTTTGAGTTTTTCTTCATATTTAAACAAAAAGCTCTGGCGTTCAACGTAGATTATTATCGACATGTTGTCTTCCCTAGTGTTTTCGTTGGGTTTAAGATAGAAATTTAATAACAGACTTGTGGTTTATCACAGTGTTGGTAGATCCCAATTTAATTTTAAAACTATCTGACAACCACGATCCAAAGTGAGATGAGTCATCATTAGCCGGATTGTTTCTAATAAGCATTTAAGATGGCTAAAAAGAAAATATTCAAAAAACATGGGAAGAATATGATAGTAACGGAGAGGATAATCAAAATAAAAGAGACAAAGAAGATGAAAAAATATTCGGGAGAAGCAAAATAACTAAAAGATCACTAAATAAACAAAACTGTAATAACGAGACATCATTGATGGATATGATGACAAAACTTATGATAAGAAATAATAAAATAATGAACAAAATAAAAGCTATAAGAAATGAGC
Source organism: Ignelater luminosus (assembly GCA_011009095.1). Lineage (NCBI taxonomy): Eukaryota > Metazoa > Arthropoda > Insecta > Coleoptera > Elateridae > Ignelater > Ignelater luminosus. Next base: position 16,380 of record VTPC01090432.1, on the reverse strand, counting down.
AACGAGAGAATTTAAAACTGATCAAAGAGCTGAAAAGTAAGAATGGAAACCTGAAAAAGAAATTAGAGGAGACAAATACAAAAATAGAGACTCGAAAAGGATAAAAAGAAGAACAACCTAATAATAAAAGGATTACCGTTAGAGACAAATAATAACAAGACATTAATGAGCAATTGGGAAATTTCATACAAAGACACTTACAAGTTAAAGTTAACATAAGAAATGCAGCAAAAATAGGGGATAAGACAGGAGTCATAGAAACAGAAGACCTAACAGACAAAATAAATATACTCAAAAATAAAAATAAACTGTAAGATATTACACCATATAAGGTATACATTGAATATGATTTAGCAAAAAACGAAATTGAAATACAGAAAGCAATCCGACAACAAGCAAGAGATGACAAATGAATGGAAGTGGGAGGAAAATGAGAAACGACTCGAGGAAAATCTCAAAAACACAAAAGCAAAAGACTAGAAATAAAAGCACTTAAGATAGAAACACTGAAGATGAACATGGCAATGAATGCGGAAAAAGGAAAGGTAAAAATGACATAAACAATAAATAAAATGCAGATAGAAACAAAACAAAATGAAATTAAAACAAAAAAACAAGAAGCTAAAAGATCAGAATTCCAGAAGATGAAAAGCAATAACATGAAAGATAAAAGAAGAAATAAGAAAGATAAAGAACAACAAGAAGAAGAAAGAGACAAAGCCAAAAACAGAGAAAAAGAAGCCAATGAATCTCGTGTGAAAATTAAACTAGAGAACAAAAGCATTCGTACATGGAATGTAAGAAGCTTTAGAGGAAAGAAAGAAGTAATAATAGAAGAAATGATTGAACATAAAATAGAAATTATGGGAATCACGGAAACAAAAACGAAAGGAAAGTGCATGAAAAAAATCCGTAGAGGAGTAGGATTAATTATAAAACCAAATAAACTAATAGATGTAGTTAAAGAAGATTATATAAACAAAATAATAATAAAAATAAAGACTTATGGACAATAATAATTGCATATGGAGTAAATGAAGATGCAAGAGAAGAAGAAAAAGTTGAATTCTATAATGAACTACATAAAGCAATCGATCACGGGGAAGAAAATTTAATAATCATGGGAGATTTAAATGGAAGGGTGGGAAATACAAATAAAGATATTGAAGAATATATAGGCAAAGAAGGAGAAGAAACCAGAAATAATAATGGCGTAAGAATCATAGAAATCTGTATAGAAAATGACTTTATAATAACAAAGACAAAGTTTAGACGCAAATAAATACATAAATATACGAGAGAAGTACAAAGCAAAAATGAAAGATCAATACTAGACTACTTTCTAGTGAGAACAAAAGTGGAAAAACATAAAGAATGTAAAATTGTACAGAATGTAGATGTTGGGAGTGACCACTACATGGTAAAAATGGAATTAATACATCGAAAAATTGAGAAGAGTGATAAGAGGAAGAAGAAAATAAACAAAAAAATAAAGAGCTATAATTACAAGAAGAAAGTTTAAAAAAAATATCAGAAAAAAATAGAGACTACTTATAATCAAAGACAAGAAATAAAAGGGGTGGAAGAGAGATAGTCAGAATTTAAAAATATAATACTAGATGCGGCAAAAGAAACATGTGGAGTAACGAAAATATCTAATAAAAATATGAAAAGAACGGAATGGTGGAATACAGAAATAAAAAAGATAGTCAAGAACAAAAAAGAAACCTGAAAAAAATATCTAAAGACAAAAAAGATACAGACTATGATCAATATAAGGAAATGAGCAAAAGTTAAATTAGTAATTGAAAAAGCGAAACAAAAATCATGGAATAAATTTGGTGGAAAAGTGACAAGAAATTTTAGAGAAAGCCAAAAACTATTTCATGAAACACTAAAACAACTGATAAGGAAAAAAGAACACAACCTGGTAAATATCAAGGATAAAGAAGGCAGAATAATTACCGACGAATATAAAATAAAGGAAAGATGGAAGGAGCACTTTAAAGAACTAATAGAAAAAAAATTCCTATGACAGAAGAACAACCAGAAGCCGAAGACGAAGAAGAGATTGAAACTATAACACAGGAAGAGGTAATACAAACAATACAAAAACTAAAATAGGTAAAGCAGCAGGAAGCGACAACATAACAGCCGAAATGTTAAAATTCATGGACGAAGGATTTAAACAGTTAACAAAACTAATGAACGAAATAATCATAGACATGAAAATAGTAAAAGAATGGAATAAGGGTACAATATTACCAATATACAAAAAAGAAGATAAGAGAAATTGTAGCAATTATAGGGGAATAACGCTATCAAGTATCCCAGGAAAAGTACTTGCGAGAATAGTTAAAGGTAGAATAAGAAAGAAAATCGAAAGCATTTTAGAGGATTCACAATGCGGTTTCAGTACTCAAGACTTAATATTTACCATAAGACAAATGAGTGAAAAATCAATAATTAAAAACAAAGATGTACATATATGTTTCATTGATATAGAAAACGCATTTGATAAGATACAAAGCAGGGCTATAATGCTATATGGAAAACACTAAAAAACAGAGAGATAAAAACAAGATTAATAAGAATAATACAGGAAATGTACAAAAATAATAGAAATACTGTTAGAACAAATAATGAAGAATCAGGAGAATTCGAAACGAAAATAGGTGTGAAGCAAGGATGTATACTAAGTCCAATATTATTCCCAGCAGTAATTGACGAAGCAATGAAAAAAGCAAAGACAAAGATGAAAAAATTAAAAACAGAACATTGGCAGATGAAACCGATATATGTAACGGAACTAATGTTTGCTGATGATATGGCAATAATAGCCAACTCAGAGGAAAGCCTTCAATCAAACCTAGAAATATTACATGGTAAATAGTGAATTTGAAAAGATAAGTATGAAAATAAACATCGAAAAAACAAAAAGCATGATAATATCGACAGAAAACAAGAAACACAGAATACAGATAAGAGGGAGACAAATTGAACAAGTAGAAAGTGATAGATTGCAAAGGCAAAATCGATAAAGAAATAAATGATAGACTAGGTAAAACGGGAAAAATTTTTCAGTTTGAAAACAAAATTTCTAGGAAGAAAGGAAATACCAAAATCAATACATGTAGAAGTACTAAAAAAAGTAGTGAGACCAACAATAACATATAGCAGCGAGACCTGGACACTAACTGAAAAACATAAGTCAATATTAAACGCAATGAAGATGAGATTTGTAAGAAGAATAGACAGCACAACAAAGAGAGACAGAATAAGAAACGATATTTTCAGACAAAACTTAAAACTAAAATCTATCAGTGAAATCACGGAGGGTCAGTTAAGGTGGTTCGGTCAAGTGTGTCGTATGCCAGACGATAGATTAACAAAGAAAGTGTACGAAACGCGAGTGTCGGGTAAAAATAAAAAAAGAGGACCTAGAAGAATATGGAACGACAATATTAAAGAAGAAGCTACAAAAAGGAATATTCCATAGGAAGAAATAAAACAGCAAACATATGATAGAAAAAGACGGAGACAAAAGATCAAGATGAATTAACAAAACTCGACTCCATCAGCCTCAACAGGATTAAGTAAGTAAGTAAGTAAGTATTTGGTGAGTAACCTTTTAATAAGAAATAATTTTTTTTTAACTACTGTTAAACTTTACATCAATGAGCGGTAGGTGCCTTCTTAAGGTGCAGTGGTCTCATAGTCTTTTTAAGCTTGTATAAAAGACTTGTGGGGCATTTCCCCGCTGAGTATAAGACAGATGAATGCACAGTACTGTTTTATTAATTCTCAATTTTTCTTTATATAGCAATTTAACATGCTAAGATATAACAATTGTTAGAAAAACTAGGCAACATTTACATATTGTAGAGATTCTAGAATTTTACTTTCCATCTTTTTTTTTAAACTCCGTTGACAAATTATTTATATTACATATTGTAAACATTACTGATGAAAATAAGTACCACAATAACCTAAAATGTTAGATACTAACTGTTGCTTGCACAAATTTATTTGTTTACTTCAGTTTTCCCTAAGGAAGCTCAGGATGTATCATGTCCTTCTGGATATTCAAAATAAAATTAGTGACGGCAACATAAAACTTTCCTATATATCCATAACACGACCTGATTTATTTTATGAGAAACACATAGCATTACGCGCAATATTTCAAAACATAAATTGTCATTTATGTTTCAACAAGAGAACTACGAAATCCGCACACACTTTTTCTTGAAAACCTGCCCTTGTCACATTATGTAGTGATTTATACAAAAGAATAAAGAAAAATACATAAAAAATCTGGACCGTAGCATTAAATTTTATTTATTCTTTTTTTTTATAATATTCTATTGATAAGAAATTTTTTGCCTCTCTTCAACTATATGAGAATGTTCGTGTTGAAAATTTATTATTACTCCTTGTTAAGTGTATACAACATTCAATTTACAAGCAATAAAAACCATAACACAGAAGGATCTACAAGTAGCACATAACATCTTGAATAGGGGATGTTGGTGTTGAAGGAAGTAACAACCGGAAGTGGACAAAGGATTTCCCGCAAGGGCGTCGTTACGGTGGAAGTGGCAATTAAATATCTTTCGCGTCTTCAAGAGGCACTTACCTCGTGTTTGTGGTGAAAATTATGGAGGTATTAATAAAACATGCCCAACAAACTTATGACGATTTCGTTTTTATATAAATAAAAGGGCCAGATTGGGTTTGGCAAACTTGCAGACTAAAAAACGTGATAAGTTTTGAAAAATATGTTTTAAAAAATTCCCTATCTCTAGAAATGTGTGACAAAGTACGGTGGGTGCGTATAAAAAATTGACGATATTTCCCGTGCCTGTACTTCCCGTTTGTAAATCCAACATTTCCTCTCTAAACGTTCACATTCGTATCCACAAGCTCATACGAATGCTTTACGGCGCCCAAATCTAAAAAGTTTATGATAAGAAAGAAATGTAACATTTTATTGATATCGAATAAAAAGGCCCAGCTCTGCACTTTAAGTGGTTTCATGTGTTATTGACTGTTATTGCACCTAAAATTGCCATTTTTATGGTTACAATGTTTTTAAGATCCTTTTCTCTCTGTTTCTCCAGTGCTTTAAGACACGTCTGGGAACTACTTTATTACGCGGTCTCGGAAATAAGCGGCTTTTTAACTCGTTTTGAATATACTGATTAGATTTGCGCCGTTTTCTATTTCGATTTCGACAAGTCTTTCCGGGTTAATCATGTTAAGCTCACGTGAATTACATCGACGAGAGAGCTTCTGGTGCTGTGGCAACGGTTATTACTCTTGGATGATTACTTATATAACTATAATTAACCGTAATTACAGGACCTTTATACGAGTGGCTTGCTCTTGCAATAAAGTACACTTAACAGTCCTCTAATCTACTTTTATGTGCGCGGAATGTTGTAGCGAACGTTATAGGTTAATTAGTATTGCTATATCACGACGAGAATACTATTATGGTTTAAAATCAAACATTATTTATGCCCTCGAAGGCAAATACGAATTTGTTCTTGCATTAAAAGCGTGCAGCTGTATAAACAGGAGTAGTATTTTTCTAATAAATAAATAAATAAATAAATAAACAAATAAACAGACAAATAAACAAACATAGATAATTAAAGCTTATTGTTTGATCGAATAGTACAAAATTCTGCTTTACGTGGAGATTAATGAGGATTATTACGGTTAAAGTAAATAAAGTGTGGGTGGAAACGTGTATGGCAGGTAAGAGCTGTTTAAGCTCTAAATATGTCATCGTCAACAAACCCTTTTATATAAATTGTTAGCTTGTTGACATAATTAACACTTGCTAAACTTGTTTTTCTTTTAGTTGCAGTTTCAAAGTATCAATAATGGTTGAGATAAACAAGGAGTATAAAACGTAGTTTTATAAACAGCAAGTGGAATGATCTTTGAAGCTCACAAAGGAAGGTCACAGCTATCGGATCGTAATTTTTAATACCCTTTTAAGACAAGACTCTGCTATAAGAGTGAAAATATATTTATTTGTCAGTTTAATCGATTAGGCTTCCGTGAACCGTATGATACTATAGAAGTCAAGCACTTTTCTCCTTATGATCCTCCATTTCTTTAAATCATAATTGCTGTATTAAATTCCGAAACATCTCAGTTTTCACATATGTTTAATCCTTCGTACAACATTATCGCAACATTAATGAGTGCACATCTATATGCTTACGTCATTGATCCTACTCCATCATGAAAAATCTGCTCAAGTGAACGATTTAGATTAAAATGAATAACTATGCATTACATCACCTTTTCAACTGACCCCCTAATACTTTTAAAAATCTAAATTGTGTTCTTGACGAACTTTACAAATACAAGCAAGGTGGACGCCATGTTACCACAACTAAACTTAGAGTAGATATAAAAATCTAGACCTGAATCTTCTGTTTTCACATAAAAGAATACATATCTAGACCCAGAGTTAAATTTGCCTTGTAATCAAAAGCCCCAGCCGCACGAGGTTATCCCGCTACATCTCAATCACCGAGTTTCTAATTTCTTGCAAATAAACATTGCGCACGACGATTAGGCCGTTTTAAGCGTTTAACACAGGAATTGCGTCAGCTGGTTTTGAGATACTTAAAATTACGCAGTGCATAAGGGTTTAGTTTGTAAAGCGTGACACATTAAAACTTCTTGACGCGACCGTTCTTCCTGTACTCCTACACAGTTAATAGAAAGCTTGAGCAAATTCACGTTAAACTTTCCGTTAACGGTAAAGTCACGTTACCATTTACGATAAGAATTTAGTTAGCATGTAGCATTTAAAGAATTTGAGCAAACAATCGACATACAATCCAAACGCGTTTTAAATTTGTTCACCTACTATTAATAAATTGGTAACTGTCAGAATATAGTCAAAATGTCTTCTTTCAAGAACACGCCACAGCTGCCCGACCTTATAAACTGATTTATCGTATACGATATTCGCGCTCTTATCTGCTAGAAAATAGCGGGCTCCAATAAGCGCTGAGCATGCGCAGTTGCCACAAAATAGCGTAATTTGTGTTCAAACTCTTTTATTTAAAATCAAGCTTCGATTTGTTACTATTAACCTGAAGAATCAGGAGAATGTGTAAAAACCCCGATTTAGTTTATTGTTATGCAGGAAACGTTTGAGAGAGTACGTAATACTTTCAATCGTTGGGATGATTACTTTTGCTCTAGCTCTTGTTTCCATCACTGTTACCCTGCTGAATGATTTCTGTGCAGAAATATCATCACCCTATGTTTCTCGCTGCTCAAGGTCCAATAAGGTTTCTTTCCTTTCGTTTTCTTCTAGCTAAGCAAGATCAATTAGATTGTTAGATTGACTTTATGCTTTTCCTCTGATTGTGTAGAATCCGTTTCAAGATTTATACTACCATGTGTCAGGCTACACTGCATATCGCTTGCGACTCAACTTGCGCAGTATCCCTAAGATAGCCCGCAAATTTTGTGGGAATTTCGAAGAACCAACCAAGAATTTTCTTTCTATTTTATTGCTACCAATTACTGTTAATTAAAATTCAACTCGGTTGGACGCATTAGTCGTTATCAATTGAAAATCAAAAGAAAAACTTTTTTTAACAAGCAAAAGTAACTTTAACTGGCCACCATTGTGTCCTAGACGGATAAAAACTCTGACTACTACATTCAAGAAAGTCTGTGGTCTGCTTGTATCAGTACTGTTTGCGTCTGATGACATGAGCCAGGCTTGCTACCCTGATGTTCGAATTTCCACTACGACACCCAAAGCCCCAAACCATCTGCCACGTCTCTTCAAATTCGTCTCTTTCTCATGTGTCATTCGTAGTGTCAAGCTCGACGTCACCTTGAACAACGTTATGAACGCTCTCTGTGTGCAGGTAACGTTTTTCTCGGTTCGCAAAACGATGCTTTTGCGTGTGCTAACCACACCCGGTCCTAGGAAGGGAGTCCGAATTTTCAATCACACGTATCCGGCCGAGCTGTCTCACGTCCTCAAGGCTCAACCGGTCCAGTACAACAAATGTGTCAAGTTCGACCATCCCTCCTTTGGAGTGCGTGGTTAGAACTTCTACTGGTGACGTTTGCGGGTTGCCCACCACAATGCATTCTAAAAAGGGCGATCACGTCGTCTTTTCCCTTTGTTGTCCCAACCGTGTGTCCGTGTGCGATCTTTCTATCTCAGGCATCCGTAACTTTTTATCCTTTTTTGTCACTTTATTTCTTAACCTTTTCCTGAACCAATGTGACCATAAAGTCCTGTATCCTAGAATTACCTAGATCTTTGGCCTCCAAGTCAAAGCAGCCTACCCCGGAAACCAGGCCCACGTATTGTTCTCCTAAGCCCCTTTCCTAACAAATCTACCCTAAAATCTCCATATTTAGTTAACTGTTAACAATGGCTCAAGACGTCCGTGTCGTAATTGTTAATCTAAACGATTGACGCAACAAACACCTGCTAGTTGGAAATTTGGTCCTCACGGATCACATTCACATTCTCGCCATATCCGAAACTCATCTTAAAAAGTCCTTAACCAAGTTTCGAAACATTCGCAAGGACGGCACCGACGGTGAAACCGGAGTGCCCTTTGCCGTTCACCACGGGTTTCCTACCTGCAACTTCCAGATCCTTCAATAGTTCTCGAGCAGCAGCAGTTATTTGTCCGCCTGACAACATTGAGTGCACCAGGCTATGTCCAGGATGTACAACCCGTGAGTCGGCGTTTCCCAAGAGTGAATTCTCTTCGCCCTTTTATTACCACACGGGCCTTGTGGATGACGTTTCGAAACTCCATTGAAAGATTGAGAATTCTGGCGTGCAAACTAGGACGCCTGTATGCTTGGTTCTGAATATGAAGAATCAAACCGAACCTGCTGAAAACCACCGTCATTTTATTCCGTCATTGCAGCTATAACCACACAAGCAGAGTTGATGCCCACGACGTCCGCCCTTAAATGTAGAGCTCGCGCCTCTAGCTTTCGAATGTAGCTATGATCTTGCTTGCTTGCTTTGATTGAGGATCGAATTAGTCATTGACCGTACAAAATGACTAGCCATTAAAGTAATCGAAAATCGTACGAAACCAACTAGTGATTGAGATAATGGTTAATGATGGCCTTAGTTGAGCTCAGCGATTTGCTATTATTTCAAGGTAATCAAGAGTTCGAAAGTTAATATTATTCTGGTATTTCTCTTCTAATAAAATTACAATACAAGATATACGTTGTAATGCCAAAATAACTCTATTTCATAAAATCTTCTTGTTGGTGGTCCAGGGAAACTGAATAGGTTTCCACGAAGATTAAAAAAAAAGTTTAACACGGTGCTTTAACCAATAAACGTTAACTTATTAATTTGTCTTTAAAATATTTCACGACGTTTGATTTTTAAATTTTAAATAAAGACAAAGCAATTTAGTTAACGGCGCAATACGGCACTTATCTTTTAAGAATGGCAATTGTCAATGAATATTAGGAAAATACAATAACAGGATTAACAGTAAATACTACATTCAAATAGTTGTAAGAATGTACAACAAAGATATTGAAAGCATTTCTTTCTCAATAATGAGCTAAACAGCTGTGAGTGTTTGATGCATGACTACTTCCTTTAAATTTATGCATCTGTACATTTATTGTTCTACCAGATAATATGAAAGTGTAGAAAGTTTCTAATCTTTTTTTGAAAACTAATTGCCGACAGAAATTAGATAAATTACCTTCCACAATATATAAAGAAGCTTAACCTGAAACATAAATAGTCAAGACAAACAGAATAATACAATGGTTATCAATCAACAGCAAGAATTGTAGACAAACTCATTTTCGATTTCTTAAAGATTTAGAGCTTTCCCTAAGAAAACGTTCTGATCAACAGAAGAAGGAGATGTAGAGGATTGTACCACTCAAGATCAAATAGAAAACTAAACAGACAAGATTTCTAATTCTTCCTTTTGGCAAAAAAAGTTTTTCTTAATTTACTACTTTAATGGCAACGAACACAGCAATTCCAGTTCATTTACGTTATAAAAACGAAACAAAAGACAGACTAACAAGTTTCTAATTTCAAGATTAATATCAGTTATGATCTTTTCACAGAGAGCAAATTAAAACTTTTTCATCAGCTAGTGCTACTTGATAAAGTTTAAATTAACAAATTTCTCGATGAAAGTTCTGCAGCAAAATGTAAATTCGAAATTACAAACTGCATGTTCTGACATTTACATTCAAGTGCTTACATATACGCAAGTTTGAAACTTCTTCGTGCAATTTACATTTAGAGAAAAGGCCTTGCTGGAAGGTGACGCTTTAAAAATAATCCCGAGTTTCCTGTATATATCTACTATGTGTGGAAATTTCTGAAGTAGTTCTCTGTAACTGATATAAGCTTTCACGTGTGCTCTTTTGTAAATGTCTGTGCCTAGAAACAACGATATATACACAATGCGTAGTGCGCGTGTAATTTTCTTTGCTATAAACAAAACACTTTCATTAGTTTAAGGAAAAAAAGTAGAAAAGCGTAGGGCAGATCTGAAAAGTGCGGAGACGGAAATTGCTCTGACGTCAAATAAAATTAACCTTTCTAGAAGAAAAATAAGGGGAACAATAATTTATTTGTACCTACAAAGGGAGAGAAAAGGACTTGCATAATTATGTCGAGTTTACTACTAAAACTTGCGTACGCTTTCTGACAACCACACTAACACCTGTAGTAGTCGTTAGCCCTTTAAAGGAGATTTTCTCCTTCATCTTAACGGGTAAAGTTAACTACCTTGAGGGCGCAGCACAAAGGCATTGTATAAAATTTCCGTGTTTATAAATAAAAATTCTCTTACGTACCAAAATTAAGAAATTTAAAAAGTATACAAACTAATCTTAATTTTGTCTCTTTGTTTGGCTAATGTACGAAAATTTTTAGTGACCTTGAAAGCTGCTGTATGATTTCTTAGAAATCAACAAAGACTTACTTTTTTGGAAATAAAAAGGAACTGATAAAAATGCTTAAATAAAATCAATTCGTTTTGTAAAATGTATCGTAAAGTTCAATATCCGTCTTTTAGGCTTTGGCTCTCATGAATGTGCCAAAATCTTTTTCTTCATTTAACTGCAACACATCCCGTTACATTCCAAAGAATAGAAAACACAAAAAATTAATCCTTTTCACCAACTATATCTGACATCTCCCTTTTAACACCAAAGTTCTCCTCGGTTTTACGTGGTCAAATCCACCCATTAAAAAAGTTCAACTTCAAATAAAACCACAGAAAGATAGGAGAGGCCTTTTTGGAACCTCGGGATAAGGCTAACCGTCACAGAAAGAGGTCAGATGATCTCACAGAAGCTTCCACAGACTAGTAAATCAGTTCAACCTCACTTAACATAGGGAGAAGCACACAAAGGAACCAATTTTTTATGATTAAAATATACCGATAACAGAGGAGAGTTGGAGTTGTTCTATTTGTATTCCACAACATTAAGGCACAAAGAAAACACGAAATAAAAATAACTAATAAAATATTAAAGTTAGTAAAGTATAAATAAGGATTCCAGAAGGTATTCACACACAGTAGCTTGTAAGACAGAAAAACCACATTCATAAATAGAAAGAGAAAGTGCATGGAAAAACACAAGACAAAGATAGGCAAGCCAAAATAATTAATGTTCGAAGGTAAAGTGAGAATATCGTCAGACAGCCCCACCTACACACCGTATCTAAAAGAAAAACTACCAGGGAACCAAGGAGAACACTTTTTTTGTAGCCTAAATCAACAAGGAACTAATGTACGATAGTTATGCGGCAAAAAGGCCGTTACGATGTTTTAGGTTACCTAATAGCTGGTGAAATGTTTTCTGAAGTTCTTTAGGTCTAATCGCAAGGTAATAGCTATCGAATCTAATCATTCTTTATAGTCGAGTCAATGAGTTGGGAGAATAAAAAAAAACACTCAGCACAAATTTGAAAACTCTTTTTTGCAATGAGTTCAAAGTGACCCCAAAGTCATTCATGACTATTAAAACCTCTCCCCACGCCCCCCCTTCTGACCCAAATCGCGAAATCAACCCTTTTAACCACCCCCTCTCTGGAAATCTTTTTATTTGTGAAAATGTGTGAATTTTAGCTCAAAATGGCTACTGGGAGGTTTTTTGGGTCGCTGATCACGAATCCGGCATTAGTTTTTCGGAAAAGTAAACCTGGCCGTGGAAAAACGGATAATTTGGCCTAATTTCTGGAAAATTTTTCTTGTTTGTAAAAATTTTGAATTTTAACTCGAAAATGTGTTCTATGAGGTTTCTTTGGTCGCTGATTATGAATCCGATATTAGTTTTCCGGAAAAACCACCCTGGCCGTAGAAAATTGGAAAAAATTTTGGAATTTCCGCTCGAAAATGGGTTCTAGACAGTTTTTTTGGGTCGCTGATCACGAATCCAATATTAGTTTTCCGGAAAAACCAACCTGGTCGTGGAAAATTGCAAAATTAAAAAAAGGGCTTTTTTCTAGATGTTTTCGTTGTTATTTTCAAAGTGGCAGCATGCTATTACCCCGAAATCGACATGAAACATCTAAACAGTTTTGTGTTGTCGGGAACACTTTATGTTATGTTAGCGTTATAAATTCAGAACCCATTATCCAATATTTTTTGCCTAAAAATGCAAGGTCAGTCACTTATTGGTGTAGACAAGACATTGGCTGGCTTAATATCGCATTTCTGGTTTCCTAAGATGCGACAATTTATAAAACGCTACGTTAATCATTGTCTCACTTGTCTAACGAGTAAACGAATTTCTCACTCTACTCCGTATAGTGTTCATTCTATTGCTAAGTTACCTATACCATTTTATACCATACATATTGACTGTTTCGGACCCTTGCCTACTACGGAAGATGAATTTACGCATATTTTTGTGACAGTAGTTACGTATTTTAAGTACTACTTTCTGTATGCTTTGAGAGGACAGAAAACTGACAAACTTGTTAATTGTCTGTCCAATATTATATTTTTGGTTTTGACTCCGGCTTGAATAATGGTACATCGCTCAAGGCTCTTCAATCTCATTCCGATTTTGTGAAATGGGATATTGAGTGGCATTTTATAGCACCCTATGGGCAGGCCAATCGTTATATACAGTTTATAGCAAACCTTCTACGAGTTCAAGCCGACGTTGCAACAAATTGGGCCGAATTGGTATCCCGCCTTCAGTTAACTATCAATTCAACAATGCACAAAACAGCACAGAAGACTCCATTCCAACTCATATTTGGTTGTGATTCTCAGCTGCCAGAAACTGACCGTATCATCAAGCAAGTCTCCAATGATAAGATACCGATCTCGACATTACAACGCGAAAAATGGCGTGATTTTATCAACATGCGTTTGCAGCAGAATACCGTACAACAGATGACGCAGATATCTTTGACAGCACTTTCAAAATTTGCTATCAACGATTACGTTTTCCTTAAACGAGAAGCATTAAAACCTCGTAAACTTATGAATGGATGGGCGGGGCCGTATAAGGTTGTTACTGTCCTCCCTAATGACCGCTATGAGTTACGAAAAGTGAGCGATGCATCGGAATCTACCCGTTCAATCAGAGCCGCTGCATTTCAGATGCGGTTGTGGCAGAAAGGGTTGGTGTCCACAGGACTGTCTGGAATTTTTGGACGATTTTTTGCCGGGTGACGTGTGTTTGGGATGATTTGCGTTAATGAATGTTAAAATTGTTGAGTAGCTCCTGATGAGCTATGGCTGAAACTGTTGAGTAGCCTCTGTCAAGCTATGGTTGACTGTTGTAGAGTCTATTTCTAGACTTTTTGTTATGAGCTAGTATGGCTTGGCAGAAGTTTGAGGAACGGTTTAGGGTAACTAGAAAACTCTACGGCTTTCCTTTACTTATTTGAGGGATATAAATGAGTTAGTAGTGATTATGTCATCGCATTTATAGACGGCTGGATTAGTTATTGATAAATTCGGTGCCTTCAATGAATCTGTTTCTGTGCCACTAGAAAACCGAAACCGAGCCGCCCCTAAACGTCTCCCAGAGGATTGTGAGTTAGGAAGGACCAAGCGAGGATGATCCGAGGACGTCTCATCGTCAGGATGATCGTGTTAGCGATCCGGAGTGGAAGAACGTTGCCTGAGCACGCATGTCCAAAGAGCAAGTAACGAAGGAACTCGAGAATCGGCCTTGTTTTTTTTTTCATAACCTAAACCTGTTACTCTTATTTTTATAATTTAATTAAAGTTCTCAAAGTGTTATTTTTGTGTTTATTTAAAATAAAGCTAACACTGGTAAATAGCATGTCATAAGAAATCGATCACTTAACCCAAGTTACTCAATTAAAATCTTAACTAAAGAATCCCTCTTTTGGAATTTTATATTCTATTCAAAAAAAGCCCGTTTTTCTCTCTTAACCTCCAAATCAAGTTTTCTCTCTAGTAAAACTCTTAACCTACAATAGAAGAAATAAAACAGACATTCAACATATATCCAGATTTGCGTAAACGCTTCCCACCTGAAATTGTAGATAGGATCGTGGTGATCCTGTCCTGAATTATTGTTTGCTTTATTATAGTTATAATTAGCTATATTTAACCTTACACTAAAAAGCGCAAAAACTACTACTAGCACTTTTTATTATAATTTAGTTCACAATTTTGTTAATTTTATAACATGACCTCTTTATCGTGATCATTCCTCAATAGAAATATTATATGGAAATTAGATTTGCATGACAGGTACATTCATGCACTGAAATTCATTGAAACAATTTCAGTACTGAATAGAACGAACAAAATCATTAAATGATAAAACAGGCATTTAAAAGGTTTTCAAATTGTAATTGCGGGTATCGTTTTCATGAAAATTGACCCTCATCACATAAAGGATGACAAGAGCACAATTATACATTTTGTATAATTTCCAGTTCCTATCTTTATCTTTAATTAATGTTACGTCAATTTATAAATTATTATAATAGATGTAAGTAAAGTATGAGAAACCTAATAAAATAATACCGGAACAGTTCTAGTTTGATATAATTTGGAAAGCCTGCTTTGATGACTGAGCTGAATAAACAGCTCGTTAATTGTTTAGAATTACGGCATTTATATACACATACACAGTGAATTCGCGGGTGTTTGCGCGAACAAACTTCTGGCGTGAAACTAAATACACTGCAGTTGAATTGAATTATGCAGTTGCATGCAGGTGCGTCTGAAAATTGAACTAACTTTGGTAAATTGTATGGTTTCATCAAACAGATTAATTTGAAATTTTAAAAGTTACTTTTCATTAAAGCTGTTACGTGGGTGATTATAACAACATGCTTGAATAGATTGAAGTCATCTTCATGACCAATAATTTCACTAGATGGGTATTAATTGCCCTAGCCATTATAAGTTACAAACTCAATGACCAAGTTAGGTAGTTAATGAAATGATGTCCTCTCCCTATATGAATTTAGAGGTTTACATTCTGTACTTTATGACTTGGTTTGCTTTTCATGTTATCAAAGAAACTGATAGTGTACTCAAAATACAGATTGAATTATTAATTGCTCAGTGGTACTATTAATAAACTATTAATTTACATGTAAATCTTGCGGTGAAATTACATTAGGTATGTACATTATGCATTTACTTTTTAATTTTAAGCAGTTCTGAAGAATTAATTTGCAATAAAAGTGTATGCAAACATGAAACAACATTTTATTTTATTTATTTATTTATAATTAATTGAAATAAAATAAAATTTTAAAGTAACATTCGGATATTAAAGATATAACCTTTTAGGTTTTTATCAAAACCTAGGTGACAACGCTATAAGATTTCCTTTTTAATTCTGAGTAATCTAACAGCATTTCCTAAAATGTGATATGTAAACAGACGCCGTTATTAAGTTCATAAAATGTTATATAATAGTTCAATTGAAATTCGAAAAAGAAAATTCGAATGGGAATTAAAAAAACTTTAGAAAACGCCCGAGTACTTTTTCATTCTTTGTTAATATCAATCCTGCGTGGAAAAGAGAAATAACTGATGGTCCAAATTTGCTTTTCTTATTATAGTTCTAATTGAATGTTTAATAATAAGTCTCTAATACAAATAACAAAATAGAACTGTTGGAAGCAGCCAAACTGACTCTAATAACTGTTTACCTCGAGTTCTCAGGGAGAACTTCAAGAGAAATTTCAGTTTGTAGCAGCCTAACGCAGGAGCTGGACTAGGACATCCGGTTCAACGTTTCTAGGCTCTTCTGCCAGTTCTCTTTACCAAACACTTTTAAAGTTGTAGAGATAGTAGGTTTACGTCTTCTTCTTTGTGACGACCTCACCGCTAAAAA